>CALNVZ010003430.1:38907721-39013153 GCA_940671915.1 Paracentrotus lividus | reverse complement strand
CAATTTCGAAAGCTGTTTTTATTGAAAATTTTGCTGTTTCTCTGCCTGTGTATTATTGAGTAGGCAGTGCATGGGTTATTGTTTGCATTGAAAATGCATGGGCGACTACATCCATACAGTGAAGTGGAAACCATTCTAGTGGCTTTTTGCTTTTGTTTGGCCATCCCTAGTATTAGCCCATGCGCAAACATAATAAAGCCTCTATTGTCCCAAGACAATTAGCCCCACAGAAGGTATTCAATTTGGCAATCTTGGATTAGCGCCTGCGATACCCAAACGACGTCGGTTGACATTCGTGTCTCCTTCGGGTAAACTTCACATTACCTTCGAGTGTGAGTCATAGTGCCGTCGTGTAACTTTCTAAACTTTGCGCGAACCCTAAAAATGACCCTTTCGTATATCAATCGCAGCTGAACATCGGGACAGTGTGACGCCTGTCCCACAGGAGGCGATCGTTGTTGCGACAACCTACGCCAGTTAGAACCTGCCAGAATCTTGTCAGAATCGTAGGTGACCGTAAGTCATATACGTACCTACGACTCTGTCTAAGATAGGCTACGACAAAGGCTTGCTTCCACACAAACAATAGACTAACAAAAGCTTGTTTCCGCGAATACAATAGCCTAGACCCTCGAGCTTCTCGCTGCTCGACTTCTCTTGTCGCAGCTTCAAAATCAACCGAATATAAACTTAAACACTTTATTTGGCGATCGTTGCGACCGCAACAGGCGATCGAGTGTTTTCTACCTGACGGCGGTCTGTAGTCTTTAGGTTCGTGATTGTCCTCTCAGATGCCCATTATAATTTCGGTCGTGAGTGAATTTTGAAAACTAAAAAAATTTGCGACGACTCTACAGTATCTGAATAGGAGGCCGATCCTAATTTTGGTGAATTGAGTTGGCGACAAATTTAGTTAGCAGCTGAAATTTCACTGGCCGTTTGGTTTGGCGGTAGGGGAGGGGACAATATTGTAACACTTTTTTTTCCAAATTTGACTTATCAACTTTATTATAGCTAAATACTTGCTTAAAACTAAGTAAAACGAAATATGGATATCTTATCTCGACTATGAATAGGTTTGGGTTAAGCAAAACTGTTTATTTCGAAGCTATTATCATTTTAAAACAAGAGGTCGAGTGTTACAATTGCCCATGACCCGGGGCAATTGTAACACACGTATGGGACAATTTTAACACATAAAATTGTAACATTTTTAAAAAATCAAAGCTATGCACTTGACACATCAAATATTTAAACAACATTAACCACATAAGCTAATTATAATAAAACATGACAATGCTTGATTCAAGTTACATGGGATGTTTTGAAAACTAAGAGTAAAATTTGAGACACACAGCACGGAATATGCCATCAAATCGGATGTGAAAAATAACCCTCTACTTTTTTTTTAAATCAACTTATGAAATAACAACTATTTAAATTTTCTGCTATAAAAAAAAATAAATAAAACACGTTAATTCCATGCATGCTCTGTCTTTTTATATATGTATTTGTAGTTGATCGAGTGACGTGTATCCCAGATGGAACAAGTAAATGTGGACAAGGAGGAGGGCTACCACCTGCTAATGGAGTGTCTAATGAGTTCTTCTTCCAGACCCTTTTCTTTTCGCCCCGAGGAACTGGGGCCAGTATTGCCATTGGTCATGAGGGCCAGTGGCACCGCAATAAGTATACCTGGAACGGAACCTACTATTTCGTGTATGCAAAATAAATTCCAAATTGAAATTTTGTGGTGGATATTGATTGGAATACATACTATAGAAATGGGGGAGACTGGCTTATTTTTAGAGGTTTAAGATATCATAAGTTGATTTAACCGTAGCCTATATTACGAAGTTTAAAGTTCCAACCAATTTGAGCTAGATAAATTAATTACATTTAAAAAAATAAAAAACAAAAAACATAAAATACGTACATGTACATCATGAATGCCTATTACATTATACAATATTGATGCAATTGTTTGACAATTTATTATTGACCTTTAAAAAAAAATGAGTTTATAGATCTTCGGGGGTCTCTTATTTTCAATCTAGTAACTAATATTTCCGATGCTTATGGTCATGTGTTTTATGTTGGGGTATAGTAAAAGGGTGGAGGCGTTACATTTTGGAGGAAAACTTATCACATTTTTCACAAAGCATGAAAATGATGTGCAGTCATGAGCTGTGCAATTACTCATATTTTAGATAATTAATTAGGCTACATGTCTGTGAAGTTTCAGCTTTGTTATGCTGATAGTTTTAATGCAAAGATAATTTGAGTGGAGTAGGGTAAGAGGTGGAGGATCCTACGGTGGAGGCACGTGTTAAAGCATAGTGAATTCCCATATTTGTTACTTTGTTATTCTTTGTTGTTTTATATCTTTGCAGCCAATTGGTCTTATGTGTTGAGTGATATATCATTCTCTTTGGAATTTACCTGGTTTTAGATAAATGTGAAATATATTTTTCATAACTCATTCGATAGATTAATTAATCAATTGAAATGTACTTAATGCACATATCGTCATAGACAATGCATTGCTGGCATAAAAAATTGCCACATGCCATTTCATAACAATAATTGTGATTTTTTTTTTTTTTTTTTTTTGCAATTCTTTGCCTCCATGTAGATACACAATTAAGTGGAAACATATACTTGTATAATAAACTTTGTTTGAGTTGTAATCCAAGTGTAAAAGAAAGGATTTCTGCCCTGTTTGCGCTATTTTTTCTCCTTTTTTGACACCCTGGAGCGTGGTTGGAAAAAAATAATTTTTTATTACAAGTTTATATTTTTTAGAAGCATATAGGGTCTTATTAACACAATCCAAGATGATTCATTGCATTTGGTGCAAAGATTAAGAAATTATTCACCAGTAAAATTGTGAAGTTTTTTAAACCCCTTTTTCATGTAACACTCTGTATAACTTTTATGACACACCCTATACAGGCACAAAAATATGTTAATCATCTTCCTTTCAATTTCTGCTTTCAATATTATATCTATGTTATACATGTCTGACTTACTACTAAGAAACTAGACTGATGTTTGATTGTGACAATGTACATTTCTACAAATTTTTGGACATGTAACGCATTTCCACCGAACTCATGACATGTATATGTGGCCTTATGAGATTTCCAAGATCCTTGTTATAGATCATATAATGTTTTTAGAGATTGTCTGTTGCATGTTCCTTAAAAAAGTGTCAAACCATTACGAGTCAACATTAGGTATAATAACACGAATTTAATCGATTAATTTGACATCTGTAGTGTTAATACTTGTTAATCGAACGGACGAACATTTCGTTAATCCGAATGTTTATCAGAATTTCCTGGATCTTTGTATTTGCACTGAGTGCGTCCTACAAAAGCTTGCAAAAACCGGAAACCGAAAGTCATTCTCCCATGAAAGTAAGCATTTTATGAAGTATAAATTGTTTTTACTTCATTCTTTTTATACCAAATACAATTCAAAAGAGCTGAATACGTTGAGAAGATGTTGACCAAACAGCCTTGCCGTCGAAAAGGATACTTTATTAGCATCTCTTTTATGTTCTCTGTTTCTTTCATCAGATCTTTTAAAGCTAATCTAGTGTGTAGTCATGAGATTGAATTGTGGAAGAGACTGTTTCAAAGTGATGGTAAATTTTGATAATGAATGCACCTAAGAATTAATTATTGATGTGAGGTTTTGGAATCAAGAAAATGATAAGAAATTTACCAAATTCTTCTGAGAGTCACATGCACTGCACTCAAAGATGCA
Organism: Paracentrotus lividus; assembly: GCA_940671915.1. Classification (NCBI taxonomy): domain Eukaryota; kingdom Metazoa; phylum Echinodermata; class Echinoidea; order Camarodonta; family Echinidae; genus Paracentrotus; species Paracentrotus lividus. The sequence goes on along the minus strand of CALNVZ010003430.1, from coordinate 39,009,379 downwards.
TGTATGGGACTCCATGTGCTCACGTGTTCGGGACCCGAACATAATTATCAGCTTTTTGTGTCATATTATCACTATAAGGGCATTTGAAGAGCATCCTTTTCAGTGGGACTTTCTACAATAGAATACATATCAATTCTACTCTATGTAAAATGTAAAGTTAACTTATACAAAGTGCGGCATTAAATCGTAATTAAACAAGGCGCGTCCATTATCTAAGAGGGGAGACGCAACAAAGTGACGTTGGAAATACGACTGAGAAGCGCAGAAATTTATACAGCTGGCTGCAACGATAAACTGATAAATTAGCTCACAAAAACTCGCGTAAAAAGACTCCCCTGCAGTGGAATGGCATTGTTCTTTCGTTTTAGCAAACTACTCGTGGAGATGAAAGAAGTTGATGAACTTTTATCATGGTGTTAGTTCAAAGATTCTCCAGACCAGATGGAGGAATACACATTTGGGCAAGCTAATAACATGATTGTGCTGAAGTTGTAATCAGATTATGCAATTCACATAGATTGATGCTCAAAACAATGACATAGATAGTGAACTTGTCACAAGTCTTGCGAAGACGCCGTTCACATGTTTCTAACGGATATGCATGTGATAAGCGTAAATATTGACCAGTCGAGGAAAGAATCGCTTATGATTATGTTCAAAGTGACATGCCTTTTTTAAAATCAATTAAAATGAATGCACCATCTCCGGAAAGCTGAGAATTCAAGCTTTTAATTGCCATGCGAACAATAAGCTATACTAGAAAATGCGGCATCGAGGATCAAAACTATGCAGCGCATGAGCTATTTTGGAGAAAAATATACCATATTGTACAGGAATTGCTTTCGAATTGACAAAAGTGACATAGGACCTTTTCTTTCCTTTGCAATAAGTTAATCTTATTTTTGAAAATTCAGACTCTTAGCGTACTTAATCAGAGTGAACATTTCTTTGAAAAAGCAGTTGCTCCCACAATAAAGAAAATAAAGTGAAAAACTGTTCAAAAACAAAAAAAGTCAATGGGCGGTTCGCTTTGAGTAGAATGGTAGCGCCCTCTATCACTTAAGTTTAAAACTAGAATTGATATGCTTCCTTAATACCTTGTAAATAATTTGGAAGCTCACAATTATTTTCTTGACCACATGGTTTACCTTTCCCACTACACTGGATTCTCTTTAATGATCTCGAATCACACTTGAATAAGCGTGGTTCTCTGTATTCTGTGTTTTATTTTTTTAAACTTCATCTTACTCATCATCCATGCTTTGCTCTTTCGGATTGTATTCGGTGTCTAAAGGAAGAAGACTAGACACAAAGAACTTTGAATGACGGCACTGTATTTTATATGAATTTTTTGTTTTCACCTCAAAAACTCACTGACTATCCTGTTTTCCTGGGATGCACTGTATGCCTACAATATAATGAAGTCAACTTGATTTTATTAACGAAGCATATATAATGTACATAAGTGACATTAAAGCACATGTTTTAAAAGTAAAATATTATTTTTTACGTTCGAGACAGCGTGTCATGTACAGTCTGTTCAAATAAAATGGTACAAATGAAACATTTTTTATAGTATGAAGTGTAATACACAGCCTGCTATTGTTTGTATATTCATAAAGCATGAAGATCAGACGTTCACCTGCATTTTTCATCACATTTGGTGTTTAATTTTTGAAATATGACTTGTTTTCTACAATCAAGAAAAATCAATTTTTCGCACGCCTCCCATGCCTTTGTGTATAGGTTCGCATAATGGCCATAAGTGCTCAATTTCGATTGTTCCTCGTCGCACAAAAATTTAGCATAACTTTTGTTTTACGAAAGCAAATTATACAGAACGAAGCGCATCAGCAAGGAAAATCTTTTGGCTTTAATTTGGTACACATTACACATTATCTGAAAATATTTCACACCTAAATATTTTTTTTTCCGACTGTACCATTTTTTTTGACACAGACTGTATAATCACAATATTTTTTTTACCATTTCACATTATACAATGTTCATTAAGATTTAATTAGAAGTGATTAATTAACAAGGTATTAGTCCATTTTAATGATTGAAAGATACAGATTGGCTGGTTTATTGATTGATTGATTGATTGATTGATTGATTGGGGTCATCCCGATAGTCCGTGGGTCCGATAGTCCGTGGGTCCGATAGTCCGGGGGGGGGGTGATGTTCGTTATTCCGAAGGTTCGTTATTCCGAAGATTCGTTATTCCGAAAATAGAATACGGTTCGTTATACCGAAAATAGAATGAGGTTCGTTATTCCGAAAATAGAATAAGCATCGTTAATCCGAAGGTTCGTTATTCCGAAAATAGAATAAGGTTCGTTATTCCGAAGATCCGTTATTCCGAAAAAGAAATAAGGTTCGTCAGTACGAAACTGAAATAACCTGTGGCGAAGCCCAGAAAATCGAAAGGGCGGGCGTGGTGGAGGATTCCGCAATTATATCCGCCCCGTCTTTATTTCATGAAGAAGTAATGTCGAAAAGGTATCGGCGGCGAGTTCTTCCAATAAAGAATAAGTTTCGCTGATAATGTTTTTAAATGATTTCTCTTATAAATAAAGACAGAGCGAAAACCATTGCAGAATAAATCATTTAGTTATGGACTGTTTAACGATTCGATTTTAGAAGCGAAACTAATTCTTTATCAGTAGAAGTCGCCGTTGATAATTTTTGTGAAACAAATTCTCCGATAATCAAAATTAACAGCAGAAGCTGTTCAATAATGACACCCCTCCCCTAAAAAAAAAAAAAAAAAAATCCTCTCATCTGAGGATATTCACGGGTGACCAACACACAGTCCCAGCATTCGTAATCCATTGCTCAGCAGCAATAGCCTATCTGATAAACAAAATCAAGATGCTTGATCCAGCCACTTCTTGATGCAATACATGCTTTGCCCCCAAAATACCACATGATCATCCTCCGCTGAGACTATTTGATAATATTTTTTTAATTACAACACTGGTTTTTGTTATAATATAAGGTTATTTCATTTTCGGAAAAAGGAACCTTCGGATTAACGAACCTTAATTTATTTTCGGACTAACGAACCTCATTCTATTATTGGAACAACAAACCTTTTTCTATTTTCGGAATAACAAACCTTTTTCTATTTTCGGAATAACGACCCTGCGGAATAACGAACCTTATTCTATTTTCAGAATAACGACCCTTCGGAATAACGAACCTTATTCTATTTTCGGAATAACAAACCTTTTTCTATTTCGGAATAACGAAACTTTTTCTATTTTTGGAATATAACGACCCTTCGGAATAACGAACCTTATTATTTATAACGAACATCACCTCCTCCCCTCCCCCTGCGGACTTTCGGACCCGCGGACTAACGGATCCTAACTATCGGGCTGTTAGTAGCCGATTGATTGTTTGTTTGTTTGTTTGGTGGTTGGTACATTGATTGACTAATTATTTGGTGGCTGGTTGGTAGATTATTCATTGATTGATTGATTGATTAATTGTGTATTCGGTGGATGGTTGGATTATTGATTTATTGATTGTTTGTTTATTTTATGATTTAGGTTGTATGATTGATATATTTCTTATTATATGGTGATTGTTTGGTTAATTGATTGATTGGTTAAATAGTTGGTGATTGGTTGGTTTGATTGTTCATTTATTGGTGTGTTGAATTATTAGGTGGTATGGGGTCGATTTTTTTGGTTTTTCTTTTCTTTTTTTTTTTTTTTGTTGTTGTATTATTAGAAATTTCACATTAAAAAAAAACAAAACAAAATGGGGGGCTCAAAAAAATTGAGAGCAATTTTTTTATTATTATTATTATTATTATTCGAAATTTCACATTTAAAAAAAAGGGGGGGCCAATACATACGTCTTTATCCTCCATAGCTCGTCAGACAGGTCAAAAACCTGTGGTTTTCTTTGCATTATTATATCTCAAAGTTTACGACATAAGAAATATAATATCCACCAATAAAATTTAGGGGTCAACGGATAGAAGGTCAACGGAGAGAACATCGCTATATTGATCCATCCAATGACGACGCTTATTTTTCTACCACTATTTACTATATATAAAAGATAGGTCATATGAAAGAAGGCTTCTGATTGGTCAGATCCACTCTCTTTGCCATTGCTTAATTCGTTATATGGCCACGACCGTTGCATAATATAGCAATATTCAATGTAATTGAGTGCAGCGTCGTTGAATAGATCAAGGTTCAACTTGCACGCTCAAGTAATATTCGGAACCCTTGCACTCAATTACATTGAATATTGCTATATAATTGCATGGTTTATTGGTGTATAAATTCCCCATAGGGATAAGGTATTGATTACTTCGTGTCATGAATGAGTACGTAAGGCCATCTTATTTGTTTATTCTTTCCTGTTCAACGACCCCCCCCCCAAAAACAAAATAATAATAATTATAATAATAATAATAAGAATAAAATAATAATAATAATAATGGGGGGGGCCAAAAAAAATTGGGGCCGCTTTATTTTTTTTTGTTGGTATAATTAGAAATTTCACATTTAAAAAACAAACAAACAAAATGGGGGGGCTCAAAAAAATTTGAGGGCAATTCTTTTATTATCATTATTATTCGAAATTTTACATTTAAAAAAAAAGGGGGGCCCAAAAAAAATTTGGGCCAATTTTTTTCTTTGTTTCTTTTCATTTTTTTTTATGTGAAATTTCTATTTAAAAAAGAAAAACAAATTTAAAGAAACAAAAATGGGGGGAGGGGCAATTTTTAAAATTATATAACGCATAGAACATGCTGATTGTCGTCAAATATACCATAAAATGATCATCCATAAATTAAGAATTTCTCTCATGCATTACATGTCAACTCGGCCTACAGCCTCGGTGACATATAATTCACTTGACAAATTCTAAATCTATGGATGCACATATAACGGTATATTCAACTCCAGAGCATGCACTATATGTATAATATATTTCAGCCTAATATGTGTAATCTTAATTGTTTACCCACCTTTCACTAATTTCTTCTTTTCCTCCATTCTTACAAACTCAATAACCAGTATGTCATGTCCTAACAGCACACTATCATCACTAAATTCGATAATTGTCCTCACCATCAAAATCATCATCACAAGAACCCTGAAGAAAATAGTCCTGACCCCATAGCATAAAAAAGAAGTTTATGTGGAGCACTTTTACAGTCCACCCTAATTATAATGAGATGCTCAGGACCAAGGTGTAATGCATTCTAATCCCAATATAACGAGTGAGTCAGAAAAAAATAGACACCTAGAAAAATGTTGATAAAAAGAAAACCAATTAATGAACCCAAATTATTACACATATTCTGAAAGAGTAACTTCTCCTGCATCTTCTGGTACCATTTTTGTGTGGTAGGTCTTTACGCTTCGATGAACACGACGCATTGTTTGCAAACATGTCAATTTCGAATTGTGCAAGGGAGGGGATAAGATTGAAACAACATAAGTAGACAAAAAAGCAACTCCATCCTAAATAAAATAGCATAGCTTTTTAAGAAAAATGTTTTGAGCCAAATAACTTGTCAAGGGTGTTGTTACAGTCATCGTCTAGATTCTGTGTAAAAATGAGATTGATTCGTCAAGTAATCCACAAATGAGAACACATCAAAGAGTAAATTGTCACCGACAGACCTGAAAAGGCCTCTAAATAATTTTGAAAAGTGATTTTGTCTTTGACGTGTGGCCACTGATGCCTGACTCTACAGATCTATCTCATTTTCACACAAAAATGTAGTTGATATGTGTAACAACACCCCAGCCAAGTTATTTAGCGCAAGACATTTTTGTTAAAAAGTTATGCTATTTTCATCAGGATGGAGTTGCTTTTTTATAGCTTTTTGTTGTTTTGATTTTACTCCCACTTTTGCACAATTCATCATTTATATGTTCTCAAACAATGTGCCGAGGTTCATCCAAGCATAAAGATATAACACAAAAAATTTATTACTAAAAGACGCGGAAAGAGTTACTCTTTCAAAATATGTATCATAATTTGGGGTTTATAAAGTGGATTTCTGTTCATTGTAATTTTTCTAGGTGTCTAGTTTTTTCTGACTCACTCGGTATAATGAGGTGCTTGGGACCAAGCTTGCAAGCCAATACAGTACCTAGTTATTAACTCTTAACGTGCCATATTAATTTATAGCAATAAAAGTAGACTTTCTTTTAAAATCTTTTAAAATGGTATGATATAGTCTTGCTTGGTGTAAATGACTGGAAATCGATCCACAGACACAATACAATCAACTGTGCTATTTGTAAAGTCTATACTGCCAGGAAACAAGAGAAAATGAATTATTACGATTGTATAAATAATAAGTACAAGTGCACGAAAACGTGTCCGTGGCACGCTAAGGGTTAAAAAAAATCTTATACCTGTGCCTTTATAATGGGAGTAGACTGTAGCTAGTTAAACTGTACTTTTTATAACCACCATGTTCATCAACATTATCACCAATGCTTTTTTTTCCTAAAATGATCTTCTTGTTACACAAATTCTGTGGTAAATCAATGAATCCAACAGCTTTAACCAGAGTAATAAATTCTTAATAAATTTAATAAAGAAAATTCAATCTTTCAACAATTTTTTTTTTTAAATACCTTAAAAAGATTAAATAAATCACAGTAAAAAGTGTGACCCACTGTCTCATAAACCACCAATAAGTCAAGAGAATTCATATCTTTATTTCATATTCTGAAAGGAGAAAGCTTTACAATGACTGATACCAAACACTTGTATTTTACTTAAGGCCACCGCACAGCTTGCGACTTACGACTTGTGACTGACCGACTTTGGATCTGAAATAACTAAGCACGTATATTTTGCAATGCGCAAAGTTATTTCAACTCCAAAGTCGGTCAGTCGCAAGTCGTATGGTGTGCGGTGGCCTTAAAGGGATGCAGTAACATTGAATGATATTCAAATCACATTTTATTCGATTTAGCTTATTTTGCCAACATAATTATAAACACTTGTGTCAGTCTGGTATCTCTTCAAAATTGCATGCTAACTGCTTGCTTTACCTTCGAGATATTGATGATTTCATACTCAAATTTTATAAACCAGCCCCGGATGGTTTATAAAACCATGTGCTTTTCCACATAGCACAACATACACCCATTTCCTGTTGTATAGTCCCTGTCCCTAGCGGCCTGTTGAGCTAGCAGCAGAGGGTACTGGTGTTCGGCTGTACAAATGATATGATAAGAGGGGAAAATGAGGAGAGAGGTAGTAAGGAAACAAAAGCCAACATTAACTACTCATATTCAATCTCTCCAGTCCAGTGTTAACCCCTTCGCTTTCTACTAGACTATCTCTTCCATCACATATATGAGTACTATCTTCATTGCAACTCCTTTGATCTCCAGAATGTTCATCTTCAACACTATTTGTTACTTTGGTTTTCACAACCTTTCCATTGTCACTTTCTCGCAGGCCATCAGGGCCTTGTGCTGAGGTTAGACTTGTCTCTTGCGATTCTAATCTGATCCTTGAGTTTGTTTCCAAAACATCTTCGCAGTCACTTTCATCGGAAGATTTCAAGTCAGGCATGTCATAGTTGCGTTGCTGGAGTAAACCCTCTTCCTCCTCCTCCTCCTCTTCTTCTTCACTATCCTCCTCATCCTTGCCACCTTCATCATCATCAGCATCTTCTGAGTCTTCTTCCTCAGATGAAGAGGGCATGTCATATTCCGGTTGACGATTCATGTTATACGTCGTCTTATTCATATCAATGTCCATGGGATCTGAGAAGGTAGGGGATCGAAATGACAAATCATTTAGTTATAAGAATTGAATCCACTACACAATAGGCATTTACAATGTTTCTTCTAAAAGCTGGATACCTTAATGAAGATTTTTGAACAAGGAAAGGATACATCTGGCACATGAAACAGTAAGAATTTCATAAATCTCCATCTTCCTTGTCAAACTAGTTGAAAAATCTGTACATTTACAATTCAATTTCAAAAACTGCAATACAGTGTATTTCACAATCTACTTTATGAAGGATTGAAATATGAAATGACCCGAAGGAAAATATTTATGTTCTTGTATCTAAATGAACAGTCCCAAATATATATATACTTTGTACGGTGTGATTTAATTGCTTGTGCACTTCAATCACACAAAACTCATGTTAGTATACATCCCAGTCATAATGCCTTATCCATTCTAAAATGACCAATCATGACCATTCAGAACAATGTATTTGTAAGGGCTATTATCAGGTTGGTGTTTGATATTGTTGGTATAACTTGAGTATTTTACTAGACGGCAATTCCACAGTAACTGACATTACAAAAAACAATATCTTTTGGATTGTTTGTATCATAACTTCATAAACAATAACAAATGTGTCTTCAAATTAATACAGCTAAATAAGTTAATGATAGGTAAGGAATTGTGCAAAAAAATCCATTCAATCTGCATTTCCTATGAAATGGCAAGCAAAAATATATTGATAACCGACGCTAAATATTTTGTAACGTCAGTTACCATACCAACACATTTTTTCTTGTCCTTTTTATAGTTCATGCAATTCAGGTAGAAATTTTTTGCACAATTCCTTCCATATCATTAAATTTTCTTGCTGCATTAATTTGAAGACAAATGTATTCCTATGTAATTACAATACAAACAATCTAGAAAATATAATTCAATTGCCCTAGACCATTTCTCACCAACTAAATTCCTCCTTTCCTGTTCTTGTTTGAGTTGTGTCATCCATCTCTGTTGGGTCTTGACAACGTCTGTGCCGTTCTTGCAGGCAGCATAGTTGTCCAGCAGCTCTTTGTTGATAGCAATAAAGACTGGACCCCACTTGAACCTCTTCAGCAGACGCATTGCATACTCCTGGAAACCTACAAATTTCACAGACGCAATATACCATACACAAGTTTGATATTTATATGCAAATATCTGTCCAAATGATTTATTAATGACATCCTTACTTACTAATGAAAACTTTTATATGACATTCTGACAGCACTCTATTATTTAAGCCTTGATTTTTGGATTTTCGCCGTCTTAAAAACATTTGTTGAAAAAACTCCTGGTGTTCGTAAATATTCAAAAATATTCGAACATATCCATTACCTATGTAAATGGATTTACGCCGTTGAGATATTATAAAGACAAGAAATAAATAAATAAATAAATTTCTTGTCTTTATATCCATTACCTGTTTAAAGAAAATAAATATGATCTTAAATCAATCAGGGGTGGGGGGAGAATCTATATTTGAAACATATAAAATTCCCACTTTAGAGGTGCTTCCTCTAATGAGTCTTCTTTTCCCTTTAAACTTTAAATGAGGTTTCACCTGTAACATTTGACAAATACCACTTGTGCATACTTAACAATAATTTGATTTAATATCTATGCAGGTTTATATTGTTTTTTTTATCGCTTTATCGGCTCATAATGGAGGCATAAATAAAAACTCATCTAAAATCTTACCAGTTATATAGAGAGCAGCAGCTAATGCTTCTACACAGCTAAGCTGACAAGGCTTCCCATAGTTGACAGGGTTAGCAGCCACTAGGTACGGCAGTAGACGTGGGTAACTCCCCCTCATCCTAGAGAATGGAGTCTCATCAAGCCTGGCCCAGGAGCAGTCTATCACAGCTACACCATTGTTCTCAACTATCGACCTGGTTTAGAATAAGAATTATGATAAATATCATATATTAATAACATACATTCTACAAAAGGTAGTTGTTTGGTTGATTGGGTCTTGACAGCCGCATACCATCATTTACGTGTAGAACATCACCATCATCATCCAAAAGACATGTCTTGGATTCAGACCTGGGTCTGATCAGACTCAGTTTGTAAGCTGATGCAGAGAGCTGACAAGGGCCCGAATTCACAAAGGTGGATTCTACAAAATCCATGGTTTCAACCCTGGGTTTAACCTAGGGTTGGACCTAGGATTTTCAAAATGGTATTCGCAAAGGTGGACTCGACTGAATCCACAGATCTACATCGTCATAAAACGTCATAATTTGGGTAAACTGTTGGTGAATCATAAATTGGTAGATCCGTGGAGCCGTCGATTAAAAGACCCACGGATCCACGGATCAGTGGATTTTGCAGAATCCTCTTTTGTGAATTCGGGCCATTGAGTTTTACTGCTCAACCAGCTCCTGATACCTTTCATTTTCTTTGTACCAAGAACTCTTTGTTCAAGGCTTACAATGATAGTTAATTCCTTAGTCCCTTGAAATTTCCAATTTCCAAGTTTCAGAGGTTCCAATGTAGTCCCTACTTCTTAATCTTCCAAAGAAGTAAGCAAAGAATAGTAGCATTTATATCTCTAATTCCAATTCATAACAATTACATTTGAATGAACTCTTTCTTTATTTAAAACTCAATATGAACATACACGATCTCAGCAACTGTTATGACAGTCTAAATTGCATCAACTATAGCTTCACAATCATACCAAGTAGAATTTCTCAGCCAGAACATATTCGTATCTAATTATATAGGATGACCCCTCCCCCCCCCAAAAGACATACATGTGATATTTACCCAAGCAAGTCCTGAAAATGGACCCCTAAAAGTCAAATTTTCACCCAATTTGATATCAGACTGGAAAAAAACATACCCTAAAAGGGCAAAATGAAGTGAAATTTTGTACCGGAAACAGCAAATTCCGCTGAAAACACCCCTATTTTGATGATATTGGAATGAAAACACCCCTACTTTAAGGAAAGCATTGTCATCGCCGAAGGATGTACACAGACCCTTTTTGACGCTTTTTGTGGATGTGCATGATTAGCAAATATTGTTATGAGTGACCCCCCCCCCCATCCCCAGATGACCGAGTCAAACTTCAAAGGTTACCTGTCTTGAGGAGAGACACAATTGGTGCCCATGGGAGAGAGGATGATTCCATCAAAGCGCTGTGAGAGCTTTAGAGTCCTCAAGAGGCGCTTCCTAGCCAGCTTACGACCTGTGCACTTCTTAGGGTCACAGTGAAGAAGGTCCCACATTGCTAGAGAGATGGGGATCTTGAGATGTTCTAGTTCTTCTTCTGCTTCGTCTACACCATTGGATGTTCCAGGAAGAGATGCTGAAAAAGTTCAGAAATTAGTTAAGATCAACATAAAATAAGATTCTTCACTTGACCATCACTTCAACATTTTCAATCTCTCACTTAATATCTGAAGATAAATTTCAATCCATTGTTATTCATACTGGCATTAAAATTAAATCTACTTTGTACTTTTTGTAGGACAGTGGAATCAACTTTTCAAATTATCTGAATTTCAGCCTTATTTCCTCCTTTGATAATTCATTCTTTATTTTTAACAGAATATGATGTCAAACTGTTAATATCATGCAAGCCGCATAAATTTGAAAGTTATGAAGGAAAGACAAATAATCTAGATCTACTAACTGTTACAGAGTATCAATTTTAGACCAACTAAATTCAGCTTGAAGTTAATTAAGTCATGCCAATACAATGTAGTTTATCACTTTTAAACAAGATTTCAATTTCTATAAGTAAATATTAATTTTCTAGACTTAATTCATTTGATAAAGTTAAAAATCAAGCTCCTTCTTACTTCCTTCTTCAGGTTCAGAAGCACCTCCAATTTTGAAGAACCTGTGTTGATGTTGTTTTCCATGTTTTGTTTGGCCTTTCTGTTTTCCTCCTTTCGCATGATCCTTTTTACCCTGTCCTTTCTTCTTTCCCATGATAAGTGTTTCCTCAGTCTATGGTAAAGCAAATTTTCCCGTAGAAGATAACTGAATTGAGCGTCGAATCTATTCAAGCTCTCGTTGGCTGTGCAGCAGCTGAAATATATTGCGTAGGGCCTAGTGTCTTCCCCGAGAGTTACGGCACGATCTCAACTGAGCTCCCGATGGCGAAAAGCGAAGCAGAGATCGGATTCACAACATCTCGGCCTCAAAAACTAGGGTGGGTCGAATTTTCTGAGGTTTGCGAGATCCCCAACATCTAATATCTCAGTGTTTTTTTTCTGAAAATATGTGCAAACCAACGGGGAAATAAGTATTTCCTTTAATTCTTATCCTACACGTCATAAATATCCTTGATACTTCATATATATTTTTTTACAACAGCTAATTTAATTTAAGGGCGATATCACCATGAATGATATTATGCCGATAGGCTGTCTAGTTCTCATGCATGTATTGCGCCATACCACGTTAATCAATCCTGAAGCAGAACAAGTCGGGAATGCATGAAAACGATGCATGAGGGATCGGACCGAAATCCACGTGTCTGTGACCCTGCAATTACTCCTCATTATCTTATTTTTAAGCCGCTTCAATCTGTACCCTCTCTTGCCATGATAAGTATTGCAGCATAGCTGAAATTAGTGCATTTTTTTATTTTACAAGTCGTTCATTATGTTGCTATATTTCATTCATGGCCAGAGTATTTTAGACCATTTTGTTTTATCCTGAAAGAGGAGACTTGTCCCTTATCATTTCTGGGAGCAGTGGATGACCAGACCCGGTATTTTCTGAAACAGAGGGGGAGTCAGGAACAAAGCCACCAAAATGAAATTTGGGGAGGAGGGGCCCTATCAGTGAATAAAATCAAAACGCACGCTTCATATTTCTCCTAAAACTGTGTAGGTCTATATAGGTTATACCTCCATAATTAATAATGGCCAAAACGTTATAAAAAGCAGTATAGGCCTACCCAAAGGAGATAAATAAGTTTTCAAGTTTTTTATTCATTCGGGAAGGCAATACACAGTGCGTCCCAATAAAAATTGTGCGCTTTTTAAATAGTTATACCAATTTAATAAAAATATATGGTTCTCGGAAAAAGGTTCATATATGTTCAGAAAGCTCATGTATACTCCTCAACTTTAAGAGTATTACCCCCCCCCCCCCCATTCAGGTGGTCAACCATTTATGCTCGTTTTTTATTTCTCCGGAAAGGGGGTATATTTAGGGGCCTAGGCCATAGAGGAAAAAATTCCGAAAACTATCATTGATAATTATACGGAAGTCTTTTAGTATTTTCCCTTTACCTATTTTTAATTAGGAGTACAGTTTTCAATTCGGTGAAGAAAAATCCTGAAATAAGATCCCGAATATGGTCCACATTTCAAACCTGTGAAAAGGGGGTAATTTCAGTGCTGGCTCCACCTCCCAAAACCTGAATAGGGATTTCGGTAATTTAGATGCAGCTCCCCTTCCAAAAGCCTGTAGCCTTATAGGGGGGGGGGTTTACACGGCTCCCCCTCCAAAAGCCTGTGAATATAGGGGGCAACTCTAACAATCCGGAACGAGCATACGTACGTGTATGGTTGACCACTGATGGGGCGGGGGGGGGGGCGAGAAGTATTCACACAAAACGTCTGAAAATAAAAAATGTTTCAATGAACATACCCACTTTTGTCAAAAACACAAAATAAGGTTGTGCATGCAGGAATTCTCTATTCATTTATCGTCTGCTTATGGGCGGCCATATAATAGGGTCAAAATTAATAATGAAATAAATCAGCTAATAAAGTATTTAAAAAAAAAAATTAAAAAAAAGTCAGTAATAGGCACAGTTAACTCCCTCTTTTATATTATTGACATTTCTCTTTGACTCATAGTACCGCAGCCCAAAGCAGGCGATAAATGAATAGCGGATTCCATCACAGCCTCTTTATTTTTCTAACTTGCATATTTATATTAAAAACAATATGTATTGTCCTTCTGACTTTGACATGGCAGATTTGGAGTGTGCACCTCACTGGCTGTCTTTCTGTTCTATATTATTAAATCTGTTCTAGTTTTATGTTCATCTTGTTTTACAATGCGCCTCGGAATATGACGCTATATAGGTACGTTATTATTATTATAATATTTCCGGACTTTTTGGTGTCCTAATGATAGGTTTATGAGGATAGGGCTATAAAACCACATATCATTTTATGTGCTGGTCATTTCAAAATTGTATAGTTTCGTGATTGTTTCCATATTCTTTCATTTTTGTTTTTCATTTGTTTTTTAATTTTATTGTTATTATTATTATTTATTCATTCATTCAATTATTTATTTTCATAATTTATTTATTTATTTATTCATTTATTTATTTATTTTTTTGTTGGAGGGGGGGGGGGGTTGTCAGTTGAAAGGTGGAGTAAAGGCCCTAAATCGCCGATTTTAGGCCCTTTTTATCGAAATACGGATTGTTCCCTTTCTCAGCTCTAGCTCTTGAGACACGCCCTTCGTTCCCACTTTGCATATGGTTATGGAGTTCGCGCCTCTTCATTTTTGGTCCACGCCTTTGGTACGTATCCCTTCTTTCAACAGTGGATCACCAGCATCATCAATCATCGATGAATCAATCGAGGATGTGGGAACCGTTTCGTGTGTACATTTGAGGTCAATGAACCCTTACATCCCGTGATTGTGAGAGACATTGCCAATCTACTCTCTCATGCTAACAGTAATGTTCAAATTTAAATCAATAATGTTGCTAAAATATATTATTTTAAGCAAAAATAAAATACATTTTGCCTATTTTTATTTTAAAATAATGTTTTGTGTAACAATATCACATAAAAAACTAAAATTGCATTTAATATCTTTCACCTCGAAATGTTCTGTAAATTGGCCTCAGACTTCAATTTGACAAAATGGCACCTCCACCACCGCCTCCTCCGCCTCCTCCTCCCGTACCAGATGAGATTGGTTTCGATGCGATTCTTGACGGGTTATCGAATGGAGCTCCAGAAGGAAGCCAGGTTTGTTTATGAAAATTATTAATTGATGTATCTGTACAAATAATTTGTATTAACTTTACAGCAGGAACAAGTCGACGCTCCCCGGAGGTGGAGCCAAAGATCAGCTGACTCCGCGGATTGGGGGCATCTGAGACGACCAACGCAGCCGGACCTTCCCCGGTCACTAAATGGACATACGGTCACGCTCCTGATCCTGTATGCAGTGGAGTGCCGTGTAAAATCACACGTTTCACAAACCCTGCTACTCTTAGGCAATTTATCGAACATGCATTTCATTTGGCATTGATTTGTACATTTGTCCTTATAAATCTTAAACTAAGTTAGTTTTAATAATAATTTCAAAGAATAGGGTCTAACTTTAGATCATAAACAATTTCTCAGAGTCAGATGACTAATTATGCTATCATCATTCTTGTTTAATTATTATCATTATTTCCTCATGCTTAATAGGTTTAGTTGTTCATTTCAAATTTCAGATTTTGGTAGTTAATGCTTCCATGACATGTTTGAGATTGGATCTTAATGTTAGAAAAGATTTTAATTTTAATCGTAAAACAATTTTAGAAAAATATATTTATGTAAATAGTAACAAATTGTCATTTTCTCCTCTGCTTTTTAGGCATTGTGAAATTTGCTCTAGATCTATGTGATATAAAATAAAAAAAAATTATAAGTGACTGATTGAGAAGAACCCGATGGTGTAAAACATGAAATAAAAACACTGCCCTCTCTCAACCCAATACTAAATAGTCACTCATTGACACAAATAATCTTTGAGATTGACAAGCGCCATCAACCAACAAACCAACTAACAATGTACCTTTCAAAATATCAAACTTGTCATGTTTTTGTTTTTGTTTTTTGTTTTTTTTTATTTATAAAGAACAAATTTCAGTACTTTTTCTATATTTTATTTTTCTGAAGAAATCAAGGAAAAATAACAATAAGAAATGAGAAATAGTTCTCTATTCTAGTACTGTTTACCTTTGAAATTCCCGTCTTAGAATTGAGTCTTGTACATTATGTATTAATAAGCAGGCCTATGGTGATAAGGATGTATTTCTTTCTAATTACTGTAAACGTGGAAATATTCGCGGTACATTAATTTTCGCGGATTTCGCGCGAAGATCGGCAGCCGCGAATTTAAAAACCCGCGAATATATGAGCTTGCTTTTTTTATGCATGTATTGGGATGGTTCAATTGCGTACTTATAAACATGCAGCGCGAATTCAAGAACCTGTGAACATTCTTTGAGGCTGCTCAGCGCGAAAAATTAATCGCGCGAAAATAACAGCGAATACAGTATTCCTCTTCTAATGGTGATATTTATAATTTTGGGGTTATTACACTATTAAAACAATTTTACCTAGCTTTTCAAATTACTATATATTTTTGTTCTGTTTTTGTTTTTGTTTTTGTTTTTTTGTTTTTTTGGAGGGGGGGGGTGGGTTGGTCAGTGATGTGATTATTCATAATTTTTGATAGGCTGCCCTACACTTCGTAGGACCCTTTTTGTTCCCATTGCTCTCTTTCTCAGGCCTCCATTAAAAACTAAATTGGTTTGGGTGATGTTTTGTTTTATGGCAGCAATAGCTGGGGGGCTTCCAGTATGGGTTTACAAAAGAAAATGTACATACGCGCAGATGTACACGCACTGGCTCACATGCATAGCCCATAGGAAGCCCCCCTGAAAGCCCCGGGAAGCTCCCCTGCTTTTGCCGCCGATAAATTTACAGTGCACTGAAGTCGGATTGGTCTTATTAGTGTTGGTTCACTTTCCATGTTTTTCATTTTGTCTCTGATGAAGATTCTGCTAGGATCAAAAGCTCAGGCTCTTGTTTACTTTATTCATCATTTAGTTAGACTCTCACTGCTCTTGAATGGGAAATATTGTAGGAATCGTTGATAATTAGTTGAACATGAAAATGTTTACTTGTATATGACAGCACAGCCCAGGAAATATAAGCATGATATCATGACTTTGATTATGAACCTTGTATACAAGCATCTGTACAAGCCATCAGTTTCTCTACATTTAGTGCAAATGACACAAGTGTGAAGTAATCCAATTAAAAAGTTTGCATACATGTAGATAACCCTCATAATGACATTATTATAATGTCTATAGCCGACTTTGTCTGGTGCAGACAATGTTGTTCAGAGCATCATTACGTGGAATTAGCTGCATTATCGCCAGATAACCGAAAACAGCCTTGTGCTATTTCAAGCGACTTCCGCGGAACAGTCGTTGGGTTCCTGAGATCATGAAAGACTCCTTGAGGGACTTCCCATTAAATCATATAGCTGTGTATTGCTTATCCATGCTTGAATCATGGCTCTCTTTGTGAAATTTTAAAGATATTTTGAGTTGTTGTACGAACAAACAAAGTTTCCAATGTACTGAACTTTGGACCTAATAAATAAATGAAATGAAAGTGATCAAAAACAATTTTTTTTTGCCAAATGTTCTTTCTGAACATTGATTGGTAATTTTAGCCAAATGAGTTTGTTATATTACTTACTAGGCATTGATTTTCTTAATTGATCAAGGAACTACATTTGATCAGTCTGCAACCACAGACACCATTATTTAACACTTGAATAAAGTATGTCATGTCTAAGGGGTAGACTAGACTCTTACATGTACCCAATATATGTGTCAAAATAAGCCAGAGAGTACCGTACCAAGTACGGATCAAATATAGTCTTCTGGTTTCAGACTCTGCATTAAGCACCATGCGATGAATGTGATCGTGTGGGCATGTGTCTGCAAACTTATAATTGATTTTGATCAAGCCATATGTCCTATTTGTACTGATCTGTGTTAGTGACTTTCGGCTATCCTAAACCAACGACATATGACATAACATCAGAGTTCAGTGTGATTTTGAACTTTTGAAACAATGTGTCACTACAAATACTCTCAATTGGCTAGAGGCCCCTGCAGTGTGGCTTTGGAATATGTGTACTTTGACCAGGCTCCCCACTAATTATAATGGGATCACACATTTCAAGGATTGCATGTGTATATTTTTCTTTTAATTGAGAAATTCTCAAGGTCTGAAGTTCAAATTAAGGGGTCCATCATAGTAAGAAACACCCGCTATTGTCATTGTGTTTTAAAAGCTTATATTGGGAGTGTAAGTCAACCTTTTGATATACATGTAAATTGATAGTGGCAGGCACCTACACTCTATCAAATATTATGATTCACATCAGGGAGTTCATAGTTGTGCAATTAATTTGTCTTTAGTGCTATTTGTATGTATTTGGGAAGGTTTAATAAAACTTATTTTAGAGACTCATAACTTATGGTACTAGTCAATGTAAATATTTCTTGATAGTGAACTATCTCAAGTATAAATCAGATTCATTTAACCTAGTCAACAAACTTTTTAAAGGAAACCAATACCCAAGGAAATAATCACTTTCATAGGAAAGAGCATAATGAGAGGAGCAATTTAAAAAAAGTTTCATCAAAATCGGTTATAAAATAAGAGAGTTATGGAAGTTTAAAAAGTCTCGTTTTACCTTCTATGGGGATCCTCAAATTGGCAACATCAGCTTCAAAATGGCCGATTTTATGGACTACTCTCTATTGGTTCTTTACACAAATTTTCAGATTTTCCCCATTTTCTTTCAAAATATGACTTACCTCCTTCTAAGCTCAACATATGTTGTGTGAAATATATATTTTCCATGACATATTATGAGCTCAGAAGTAAATAAGACATATTTTGAAAGAAAATGGGGAAAATCTGAAAATTTGTGTACAAAACAAATGGAGAGTTGTCCATAAAATCGGCCATTTTGAAGCTGATGTTGCCAGTTTGAAGATCCCCATAGAAGGTAAAACGAGACTTTTCAAACTTCCATAACTTTCTTATTTTGTAACCGATTTTGATGAAACTTTTTTTTAAAATTGCTCTGATTGTGCTCTTTGATATAAAAATGATTATTTCCTTGGGTATTGGTCCCCTTTAATTAGTCTAGCCTTTGAACTTAGAAATACATCTAGGGATTACTTTGTGGGTGTTTTCCCCCTTTAAAATCTTGGGGCCTTGTGTTCTCCATCAGAAAAGACGCATCATCTGAGTGTGTTCATGTTCGATTTTGAAATTTAAACAGCAACATGAATCATGATCCAAAACGCAAGATTAAACAAAACACAGAACACAATTACGATCATCAGTGCACTGTTCATTGTCAACAATTTAAAGCTGATTATACTTGGATTTTCTTTAAATTCCCTGCTCTCAGTGCAGCTTACAGCATTCACAATGCTCAAGGTCATGATTGGTGTAAAATCGAAGCTGATCATTTTCCAAAACGCACCTGGAGATCTGGAAGACATTTATATTTAGGGGCCTACGACTGGAAATTGGAACTGTGAACGCAAATTATGTTTCTCTATATATCTGCACTTTATAATTGCGTTTTGTATTCATGATGATTCATGACCCTGTTTTAAATTTCAAAATCAACCGTCGACCGTGAACACACCCTCTGATACACTCGCTCATGCAAACAGGTGGTCTGTAAACTCTGTACACTAGAAGGAGTTCATGGAAGCTTTGTATTACAGGATAGATCAGAGATACATGTAATGTGTGAAGCAATCATTCTTTAGTCTACTCAAACAGATTATTAAAGTCCTAGACCGGACCGACTAATGAAATAGCCAAAAACGAAAGCTAATATGCTATATAATACGACAATTCCAAATTAAGGCGTTTTTATTGTCCATCTAGAAAGTATTTAATTAAAAAGATGACCGAACCTCAACCAGGCCACCCCTCCCGAATACTTGTAAAATTACCCCTAATTTAAAAGTGCGAGTGATGATGTCAAAAAATGTTAATGGAATGCTACAGCAGTCCTGCGGCTAGCCATGATTGCGTTTCGCCTTTAGAAAACACGTTTCTATTGCTATGTCAGGACAATAGACGCCCTGTGAGCTAGAATTCTATTGTTATGAAATGAAAGGGCAAAGTCAATCATGCCTGGCCACAGGACTGCTGTAGCATTCCATTAACATTTTTTGACGTCATCACTCGCACTTTTAAATTAGGGGTAATTTTACAAGTATTCGGGAGGGGTGGCCTGGTTGAGGTTCGGTCATCTTTTTAATTAAATACTGTCTAGATGGACAATAAAAACGCCTTAATTTGGAATTGTTGTATTATATAGCATATTAGCTTTTGTTTTTGGCTATTTCATTAGTCGGTCCGGTCTGGGACTTTAAGGAATGAATGAATGACCAAACTTGCATAATTGTATGTTTGCATATATTTTGAAACAAAGTTATTACTTATTAACACTTGGAAATAACAATGAAGTAATCTGGATTTAGTAATATAGTATTATGCTTGAAGATATAAAGGAGCCTGATCGGTTAAGAATGACCATCTCGTCTGTCCGTGATGCTGAACATTTAAATGTTTTTAGTTTTTGCATGTATCCATGGAAACCAAATTTAGCCGTCATTTAGCACATCGAGTGGTACCCTTCACTATAAAACACAAACAAGTTCAATATTTATTATAATTAGTTTTTTCACAGACTGTCAAACTTTGAAAATTTGGAAAATGTCCATGAAAACTGATTTGAGCCCTTTATAATTTAGTAATTTAACCCTAGCGTGGTGAGGATTGCCTGACCTTTCATTTTGAGATTGTATCTTTCGTCATAAGGATTGATACTAAAGGCATTTCAATCTATTTCACCATTGAATGTTGATCTCATAGACCTTTATTATACCATCATGTTACAGCCAAATATAGGCCCAGAATGACTTGCAGAAAGCCCACTCATCACGTGAGTTGCCCATGAATGTGAATGCACTGTCGTGAAGCCTGAGGGACTGTTTGGTCCTGTCTCCTCAAAACCCTTACACCCCAGTCGTATCAACTAAATTGAAATAAAACCAGTAAATTGCCACTCGGTCTACAACCAATTTGTCTGATGCCAATCTCATCCCACACGGTCTAATCCATTCTCATCAATAACCAGTTTGTCTACATGTAATGCTCCCATGCTCCAAATTTTATTGTCCAAAACAAAGATGACCGGATATTTGTTTTGCCCCTTTTCTTGTGGGCCCGGCAGCCGCTGAGCAGCACCAGAAGGACGTTGCTCTATCCCCCTCGTGTTGAACGCCAAACAGGGAAGCAGCAACTACCATTTTTTAACGTCTTTTGGTATGACGTGGCCGGGAATCGAACCCATGACCTCCCGATTATGAGGCGGACGTACTAACCATTTTGTGTAGTTATCACTTAGCCTATTTATCATTTTGTCTAATTTCCAGTGAATTGACTCAAATTTTCATTTGATGAAATTTAGAAAAAGTAAGTTGATGAAGGGGGAATTAGACCATCTGGACATTAGATTAAATGACATTTAACCTTGTAAGTACTAGACCATAATGTGACCAAACATGAATTAGACCAATTTGATAAGGGACCAAATGGGTTTAACCTATGTAGCATTAGACAATCAGATAATTATAATCTACTAGACAGTAGACCAAAGCTTACATTAGTTAACATGAATGGCAAATCATTTGATTTGATCTTGAAAATGGGACTTGGATGTAAAATCTATGATCTATATTTGATAGGAAGTGGATGCAGTCGGGTAGGAAGTTGTTCATTGAGCTTTCTGACAAGGTCGTATGACTGGACCACTCTCTTCAGATGATACAATGTAATATGAACTACCGTGCATGGGAGAGTGCCCTCTTTCCATTGGGTTTAGTGATCTCCATACTCTGCTCTCCCACAGCTTTAATTTGTTTTTGTTGATAAAAAAAATCAGAATATATACACTAAGCTTTATGGCCATCATGAGATTGGGGTATGCTGAAAAGTAAAGCTATGCAATCTACCGTACATGAAATTAAATTGTACAAGTGAGGAACATCTTTTATAGTATGAAGATTAATCACAGCCATTTAGTGTTTGGTATTTTGGTAAAGCAGGAAAAATAGACTTTCTTCTGCGAACTCATCTGGTGCTGTCAATGAGCTTGAGATACGTATGTTTATTTTTTCTACAATAAACAAAATTTCACTATTTTGTAAATTCCTTATAAATGCTTTCCTCAGGAAACTGATTTCAAATTTAATACAAGCAATATTAAAGACTGTTCTTTACAAGATACCTCTCCATTTCCAAGAAAGTAACTGAGTGAAGGCTCACTTAATTTACAAAGTGTCTTCACCCTCGTCTCCAAACACTAATAATAATTAAACCCAAGGTCTTAAATCAGACTACCTTAAGCTTTGAATCATCCCCAAAACACTGCAGTCCGGTGCTGCTTAAATGGTTGAATCATATCCGTATATCTGATGAAAATCCCTTCATTTATTTCCTTCTGGGCTTGATATCTCATTTAATTTCAAATTGTGAAGTGTTGATACCTAATACTCTCTCTCGTCCAAAAGAAACAGGTCAATGTTATAATTTGCTCTCTGAAATTAGACTTTGTTTGGACTTCAGGAATCCAGATATTGGGACTATGCAGCACGTCCAAAATAAAAGTAAACTCGACTTTGAGAGCCTCATATGAGAATTGTATAACTTATGTGTCAGAAATTTTCATATAATGACAAAAAGTAACTCATATTCTATCAAGTGATACCAAAAATATACTTGTACTATCATGGATGACTGAGCACTCAAGTTTTTGAAAACTTTGGTAAAAAAAACACATTGTACCAATTTTTTTCAGAAGCAACCCTGGCTTTCTGAGCATTTATTCATTGTTTGAGGTCAGCCTTCCTGAGTCCATTCATAAGGGACAAAGGATTACTTAGACTGTTGAAATACAGGGGCTGCTTTTGCCCAAACTTGGTACAGGGCAATTTTTACGCTTATTCCCAAGTGCTCAGTCATCCGTTACAACACAAGTTTAAGATCATTGAGTTACTCTTTATTATGAAGTAAATATCAAGGTCACACAAGCTACAAAATTTAATATGAGGCTCTCAAAGTTGGGTTTACTTTTTTCTGGGACACATTGTATATTCCATAGTTATCCATGTCAGAGGATGACTGTATAATTAAGACCTCACCTTTCTTCTTATAATTTAGGCTCATTTACAAGTCGGTCAAACTCGTCTACAAAATCCACACAAGGGGATTAGAATAAAGTTACCACTGTAGACAAGTGTTGCTACATGTCCTAGTAGTAGTAGGGGAACTAACAACTTCATTGTATGGTGACCATTATGTAGAGGTTAATGTAATAGAGGGGTGGCCACTGAGACAGGTTTCATTGTGAACTGTTCTTGATATTGCAAGTATCCTTGTGCCCATGCGTTTCAAATATAAACTTTGAAGCCCCCAAATCTCAAAAAAATAAATGGACCTGCATGTATCGGTACAGCATACATATACATTGATATTTGTATTTTTTAAAGACTACATCACAGTTTCTGTACGTAAATGTTGCTTCCAAAACATGTCAGGTCAGTGGCTAGATTTAAATGTACAGTCTCAACTAGGAACCTTTACATGTGAACTTAGGGAACAAGTGCAACCATAGTCATTTCCTGATACTGTATGGTCTACAAGTACTTTTTAGGTCAACAATAATAACAGCAAAAATAAAAAAGTTATGTAACTTATGTGGTCCTTCAGGGAATAGAGAATACATAGAAGAGATTGAGAGAATATTACATTTAGAGACAAAGCTAGAAAAGGATAGCTAGGTCCAAATAAATGTTAGGAGAGGGGAAGGAAGAAACACGCAGAGAAAGAGATAGATAAAGAAATTTAAGACATTAATGCAATGATAAAGAAAGTGATGGAGAGAGACAGATAATAATGTTTCCTTTTTAGTAAAATGAGGGATAGGCTATAGACGCTTGGTAAGGAAGTCAGCTTAATGGGTGATTAGCATGTGAAACAGGATGTGCCCCCTTGGCAGGCACGGCATAGTGCTGTCCCCCGTCCAGCATTCACCAATGACTCACCCACAAGTCAGTCTCTCTTGCCCCCTTCCAGTCCCCCTACCAAAGTTACACACGCACGCTAACATACATGGACAGTGCCACAACTTAACACACATCCTACCGATCTCCAAACTCCGTCGCTTCTTTGCCACGCATTGTATGTGTATTAAGTCGATAGGCATATCAGTTTTCATAGCTGCCATGTGCCACTCTCGTACACGCACATGCTACTGTTGTTCCTGGATCGCAAGCTTTCTATTGGACTCCTACATACGGTGATGATACAACTGTTTGGTTTTAGAAGTGTTGTTTTCTTGGGGAGTTGTACGTTCCTTCTGGATACTCTGCTTCTCGTTCCCCCTTGGAGAGATCTTGCAGACCTGAGGAAGGGATGATAGTGAATGATATGTGTGTTGCTTGATCATACTTGGATCTAGGACTAGGGAGTTTTATTGTCATTTTGTGGAAGCGGCAAGACCCAGCTTCATGATGAGTCTGGATTTTTTGGTAAGTTGTCTTGAATATATGGCAAGCTTCCCATCACCTGGTGTTTTAAAAGTTGATTCAAATGTTAATGATAGAATATACATTGTAGGGCACATATTCCTGATACATTTGAATTTAATTTTACTGGATTAAAACTGTTGTCAAGTTATTTGGCACTGTCATAGTTTGAAACTTTAGGAACAAAATCGCATTGGTCCCCTGTCCTCATAGCCTGAAACTATATTGTGGGGACCACCCATAGCGTAAAGTTTACATGCTGAAACCTCAAAATCTGTCATGGTTTGAAAAGTGTGTCATCATGGGCTTAATCCTGTAGTGAACCTTCAGTTACTATCAGGGTTTAAAACAACCCTGAAACTTCAAGTTAAAGTTTTGAGCTATCGTGTGAACGTAACTTGTGTTAAAGTATATGGTCTGTATCCACAAAGGCATCCTAAGTTAAAGCCTAGGTTAAATCTGTGGTTTACTATGAGTAGCAAACTAGGTTGTTGTGTTCCTAATATGTTTACTAGATTCTGGAATCATGCTTTAATGGTTAGGAAAATTTTTGTACTTATCATTCTCAGGCACTTTTAACGAGCTTCAGTACCCAAAATTCTGATAAATGGAACATCTACTGAAAGATTGTGTCACATTTTGCTTGTCATAGTTAAACCGCAGATTTAAGCCATGGCTTAACTTAGGACACCTTTGTGAATACGGGCCTATGAGGTTAATGTCCCTCTAGCACTCACCACATATGATAAATCCATGTAGATGAACACCTGTACATGATGACTCCCATGGATTCACCTGTTACATAAGTTTCATGCTTCATCATGACGCACACCTTTTAGTGCTGAAGTTTCACCAAACTAGTCGTTTGTCTAGCACCATGGACAATAGACTCAAATATTGGAGTTTTAGTCTTGACAAATGTACAGTGTACTTTGTGATATGATTGACATTCTGTTGTACATTTTAGTAAAAATTATCTTGTGATTGGATGTTAGAAAACAGGAATGTACATGTATGGAACTACACCGTCTGTTGCTTTCTGGGTAGGGAAATGGGTCAGTATCATTACATTGTAGGTCAGGGTAGTATTTCACCAAGCCGTTTGTAAGTTACAAACATCTTTACAAATGACTGGTTATCAGTTCTTGTGCTAAATGATTAAGAATGTCATTAGTATAGCACACAAGAAGATATTCCAGTCGTTTGTAAAGTCATTCGTAACTTTACGAGCAACTTGGTGAAACACCACCCAGGACTCACGGTGATGCTGCAGAGTTGCTGTTGCATTGTGGATTTAATGGCATGTAACCCGACACATCTTGACTGGGTGGAGCAGCAAAAGGGTTAAAAAAATATACATGCATATCGTTTCTGTAAATGGTGTTTTTCTCTCAATTCCTACATCTCAATACAATGTCTGTTATTGTGCTGTAATCTTGAATTCATTTTAAAAGTTCCTTTGGTTGTTTAAGTTGGCCTCATACGTGCCTATGCAACCAACAATAATTCTTTTCATTAATGGATTAAAAGTTGGATACCTAGTTCTAAATGCACTATTTCTATAATTATGGTGTCGGCTGTTTAGTCTGAACACCTATGAACACCTGTGGGTATGCACTGACTTTTACTATTAAAACAATTTCCTTCTACGGTAGACAATTACCTGCTAATGGACACCAATTTACAGATGGTTGTCTACCATTGGTCTGTAATGACCAATTCCTGTGAGAATAATATTGTTTCTGCCTCTGGTCACCTGTAGTGTGTATACTGCACAAATTATATGTTAGAGTCTTGATTGATAGCTAAACAGGTGTCAAAGTGTTATTTGAACCTCGGTCTTATTCTTATCAGTTGGCCTTTTTAGAGAAAATAACTTAAATTTTTGTAATTGTTTACATTGCTGGAAAAAAAAATCAGCCCACAAACTGATGCGGATCGGACAGAGGTTCGAATCCCAGTCACATCTTTCAGATGGTGACGTCATAGAATGGTTCCAAACGTAAATGGTGCGTTTTTGCGACCCGTTTATGACATTATACGTCGTGCGACATTACCAGTCGTTACAGGGTCTACACATACATCATGAGTTATACCCTTATGGCTATCATGGGACAATAAAAAAAAAATTAAAAGCCTGATTTGGCAGAAGTGCCTTTGGACATTTTCTTGCAAAGTCTATTTCAAGCACAAGTGATTTCAGTTTCCCTACCTATAGGGCAAGGACATGATCGCATGAAAGTCTATGAGTGGGACTGACATAAACATTATGCTTCCTATTGATAGTAGGGAGTGTACCATGTTTCAATGAAATGTAACCACTGGCTCAGTGACTCTTCAAGATAAACATACAGTTGACTTGCAGATTCTGACATCCATGTACATCTATGTACACTGTAGTTCATTTATTAATTTAGCACCCTGTTTTAAATCTCTGATAGAACCTTTTTCTTACCAGCACTATTTTTTAAATGCTGAAAGATCATTTAAAATATGTTTTATAACTCTTAACATATCTATTGGGAGGGTAAGAAGTAAATCAACACATTTTTTGCATCACTACCCTTATTTCCCCTCTTTTTACTTGTCTAAATAATAATAATAATAATAAGAATAAACAAATTATCAAATTGTGCTGATCTGAATTATGTTTAGACTTGTTTGATGACACAAAAAATTCTACTTTTAGAATTATTCCTTTTCTAAAATTACCATTAATATGCATTTTCATTGTCAGAATTAAAAATCTCTACCTTATGTTCCTGCTTCCATAATGGGACTATTGGAGTTCTAAAGTTTGAGCAAACTTCTTAACCCGTTGTATACTGAGAACTTTTTACAAAGCCGAATGAATCGTGGTTGTCAAGCATGCTTGCAAGAAATTCTTTTCGTTTAAAGGTGAAACAAAGACAGCTATAAATAGATCAACGTCAGATAATTTAAATTATATAAGGTCTTTATATGTTTATGCAATCATGAATGAAATAAACAGTCGACAAGAGGGATGTTCTATGTTTCTTCAGCCCGCATATATGTGGGCTTAGTATATAACAGGTTAATATACCTATAGCACAAGCCATAAAATTGACCTGTTAAAAGTGCTACCTGTAACATTTAGAATTTTTTAAAAATTATTAATTCATTTCTTCTTGTAGTTAATTGCAAAGAAAAAGCTATGTAATGTTTCATGAAATTGAGCCAATGTTTTTATTTTCCACCTTGGAATAAAAATGTGACAAATTATCGATAATTAGCATGAACTAATTGGCAATAAAATACATCTCTAGTCATGATATTGCATTAATTTAGAAATCATTTGGGCTGATTAAACAGAATTAAACAAGTTTCTTTTGCATGATGAAAGCAGAACACTTGGCCCCATGACTCTTCCAAAGTTTCCCAACTTTGGCAAGGGATGTTTTGTTACTGAACATTATTTTCCTTGGACACAGAATAATATTAATCCATGATAAAGCATTACAAGGACTGGCCAAAATGCAAGAGGTACAATCATAAAAGTTGCTTGCAAGCATCTGGTCCATCATGGCTACTGGCCAGAACTAAATTTAGCATTGTCCGTTTCAAAACAATCACAGCTAGTTATGGAAGGAAATTGGTTGGTACAGGATTCGTTCAGTGGAAGTTTTCTCTCATATCAGATTGTATATCATTTATATTTTGGGGTATCATATTGTAAAATGAAAATTGGCAGCTTCACTGGATACATTTAGCTTCTGTTATTAAATTTAATATTATTACACTCAAAAGCTACGTTGGTTTGAATTATATTGATGACAACAATTGTTTATAAAAAAATTTACTTTTACCCTGCTATTTTGACAGAAAATAACACATCAAAATTAACTCCACATTATTTATTAGATTAAGTTAAAGTAACCTACATGGAATAGTACATGGATTGTATTTTTTTTATTATAATTACAAAATTGTCATATTTGATTAACCTTTTAAGTGTAAATCAATTGCCACAGAATGTGTAAACATGAGAAATTAAGAAGATGTGATTTTCAAGTAGATGAACAAAACATTGATAACATTAAAAAAAAAAAAAATTTGCAAATAATTATTGGCTCATGCAGAGGCTGTGTTTTAACAAAAATATACCTGTTAATATGAAGACATCTTTTGGACAAATAAAATTTAATAAGAGGACGTTTACACTGAAGCTTGTTTACAATTGGTGATCTATAAATATGACATAGATTGATTGGGTATCAAACTAAATTGTGATGTTCCCCCTCCTGCTATTAACTATCATCACATGCTACTTAACATTGGAGCAATAGTTGAGTAGAATTAAAATGGAAAATTTGCGCTAGATTTGTCAGCTGTTGTCCTTGGCCTGTGCGCCTAAATACACACAGATCCCATCCTCTACACAGCTCTACATTCATGCCTTGTATTTTTTTCAAAATGCATAATTTTCAAAATCTCTCTTTCCTATAAATTATATGAATCTTCTTCCTTATGAAAGATTAAAAAAACAAAAATATCAGATTGGAAATTAAAAATGAAATAGAAATTCATCTTCTCCTGAGAAGTTTAGAAAATTTGCCCAAAAATCTTTAAAGTTTATTGAAATGGATGTGTGTAAGCCTGGTCATTATCTTAAATCTTTTTGAAGTGCAGGAATTTGTTGTGGATAAAAAATAGAATTAGATTTGATCACAACTTCATCATCATGACATCATTAAATTTTCATTGACAAGTTTTTGTAAGACCACTTCCCATGCTCTGAGCTAAAAGTCTGAATAAACTTGATAAGACAATAGAAATAAACTTGATATTTATAAAACAATAGACTTTACTTAACATGTATGGTTAAAAGTTCACTTTGTAAGACCTATTCTGGCATGTGAATTCACCACAAAGGTTACAAAACAATAATACAAATATTGAAGACCTCTGAGCAATCCGATTGTGTGGGCCCGGAGGTCTCAGGATATTCATGACAAGACAAACCATTTCTTTGCAATATAAATTGATGATGTCACATGATCACAGCTGCTTATGTTGTTTCGAAGAACTTTGGCCATGTGAAAACCCACATGATCCTTCACCACCTACTGTGTGTATTAAAAGTTAAAGTGATGTGTACATGTACATCTAAAATTTATACTAATTTCCATGATTACTATAACTGAATTGTTCTTTATAATGCAGGGTATATTCAAACTCTGATTTCTTTTGAATGATGTATCGATATCATTCGCATGGGTCGTAACAAAATAAAATCATGATTTTTATTTTAGACAAATATTCATCTAAATCATTGGTGTTAAGGAACATTTTCAATTATATTGTCTTTATAACAATTCATACAATATTATCAGTTTTTCAAGAAACATAAGTAATGAAGGGGGTCATTTATAAAGTTGCAATCACTCTCCCAAACAAAACTGAAATTTGAAAAGGTTCAAAATGTAAATCCCAAATTCCAATTATTTCAGTGCATCTACATGTAGACTAAAGTACAGTGCTGTAACTATCAAGTGCAACTTACCCTATTGATCTAGCACTGGACGGTGATTGGTAATGTCTAGAGACCATGAGGTACTGAAGGGGCGAGGTCTGGGCCCCCCTGGGTAAGGGGAAGTCGCGGATCAACGTAAGGGATGATTAAGGAATGGATATGTGTGATGGGTCCTATGATAAGGATCAGGAAGGTTGTTACCTAAAATGGGAGGAAACTTCTGTTAAAGAGTCTACTACAGTTTCTCCCCTCCAGTGACAGTTTTGTTGATACGACATGAAGTTTACGAAGTGCTCTGTTGTTTGTGAAACTTCTTAAAGTGATAATATTTCACGTTTTTCAACCTTTTTTCAGTCAGAATACAGATGTTGCCAAAGCTGACAAATATTTCTACATGGCCATGCGTTTTGAACTGGCACCCTTTTGTGTTACACCACCTAAATCTACAAATCATGCACCTGTCAGGATCAAAGTGTCATAACTTTTGAAGTATTAACTCTAACCCTACAAAAGTATGATTTTCTGAAAGTAAATGTCCTGTAGATTTCAAAAATGCCATCCACTACAATGTAGGGTGAAGTAGTAACATATTTTGATTAAAATATTAAATTTTTGGGGGCCCTAATTTTTTTTTACTGCAGCCCCCAATATTTTTTCTCCCTTTGATCCAGGTCGTAATTGCTTGTAAACCATATTTGAATTGCTCTTGAAATTTCCTTTCAGAAAATATATAGTTGTAGGGGGGTTTCTTCACTTAATAAAAAAATTCTTAACCGTAAAAGGGCCCAAATATTTTGGTCAACCTGGGCCAAGGAGGGGGCTGCCCCCTCCTTAAGATCTCGGCCATGGTGGGGCCAAAGTTTATAAAAAACTTGCATGTAGGTGGGCTATCTTATGATAAAGAAGCTCACAAAGTTTCAGGCCCCTATCTCAAGTAATCTTTGAGTTATCTGCATTTATGTAACATCACTTCACATACAACAGGAACTGTATTGAGTTACTTTATGTACAATACACGTACAGTCAATGGTGAAATTGTCATTTTAACCGCGCACAGCGCGGCGATTTTCGGAACTGCGCTTAAGTAAATGGCTGGAACCTTATAACTATGGTGTCAAAAGATGCATGAGACTCTAAGCTATAAAGTCCTAAAAGCTCACAGCAAAAAATAAAATTCCATGAAGTTATCATGGTTATAATGTTTTGAATGCACAGGAGGATGCGAAATCCATATACTTTGTGTGTTCCTCTTCCCCCCCCCCCCTCCTCCTCTTCCCCCCCTCTCCTCCTTTCCCCCCCCCCCCTCAACACCCTGCCTTTTCGTATTCTATCGCGTTCGTTTCGCCGATTTCAAGTGCGAGTACGTTCAAATTCACAGGTCTGATAGAGCTTGCATTCAGCTTTCAAATAACACCATTTTCATGGTAATACCCCTCTATTTAGCCAAGATGTCATACATTAACTGAAACAGAATTTGGAAAAGCGTAACAAAACCACCCTTTGTGGGTGGCGAGTTCAAAACACATGGCCACATGGAGATAGGAATTTTCCAGTGTGTTGTACAAATTTACATCTGTACATTGTATGTATGTGACTGCCAGATAAGCAATTCTGTACATTTTGCGATCATTTGATCACAGAAGCGTTGGAAGGCTCTGGAGAGACAAAGGATTGGAGGGGCAAGCCATTGTTACACACAATCACTTGCCCCTCCAATTCTTTGTCTCCTCAGAGCCTTCTGACGTCATTTTTTGATCATTGGATAAGAAAAAGGACAATATTAGTTATGTAATCAAATCAAATCACTAAGATTGCTCAAAATATGCATTCTGTACCGGATGAACAAAAATATTCGGGTGTGTCTGGTCATTATTAAAGGATTAATTAATTAACAGTTTTAGAAATTACAGTAACAATAGACATGTGGAAAAGGAGATCTGAAGCGTGACATATGTGGGAACTAGAAGTGTCTCTTTTTAGCACAGCCTTTTGCAGTAGTTGAATAGCATCTTGGGGGATTAATTGCTGGATATATTATACTGACCAAAAACATGAATTAGAAACATAACTTTATGAAATATATGACAAAAGGGATAAGGAAAATGATACAGAGAATTGCCAGTACTGTATCAAGTCGTGCAGTATTATTTGTTCTTTCAAAGTATCTTTGCTAATGCCACTGGTTGAAATCAAAACTCCTCAAACTAAAATAGATTTGAAAATCTAAAGAAAGAGTTATTAAATGTCATGTCTTTATTCAAAGTATGAGTTAGAGAAATGTTCAATTCATTTGGTAGAATGTTGGTACTTCTAGCAGACCACATGTTTAAGTTTTTTGTTCTTCAGTTTTTCAGTTTATGTATTCGGTTTTTGAGCTGTACATGTATCCATATGTTTCCTTTAAAGGGAAATTACTTTTGTGGTCATGGGAATAAATTGTGGAAGATACTTTCTCAAAGTGATTTTGAAATGTTATTTCACTGAAGAATTGTTTTATGCAGTGAGGTTTTGGAATTGATACAAAAATGTTAAGAAATTAACTTGAATTCCATGGAGAATCATGCACTCTCAGAGAAATGCATGTATGAGTCTACAAAAAATGTTGGGCCAGAACATTTTAACAGTTTTTTGTTGTTGTTGTTGTCTTGATATTACTTTTAGGATATTTTGAAAAGCAATCCTAGCCAGTGGACCTTTAAACTTCGATACTTTTCCTAACACAAATGAAAATAATAAAGTTTTCCCACTACTTCCTACTAGAAAAAATATTTTAAAGCTTAAAATGTGCTTTTACTTACTATGAAATAATACCAACAATTACCATATAACATGATTTCTTAGATTTTTGTAGATTTGATGTCCCTGTTTATGTTACTCAAAATTAT
This sequence comes from Paracentrotus lividus, assembly GCA_940671915.1. Taxonomy (NCBI): domain Eukaryota; kingdom Metazoa; phylum Echinodermata; class Echinoidea; order Camarodonta; family Echinidae; genus Paracentrotus; species Paracentrotus lividus. Next base: position 38,976,774 of record CALNVZ010003430.1, on the reverse strand, counting down.
CTTTAAATGAAGGTTTGATGATATCATCATTATCACCTGGCTGATAGACGGACATAAACCCACAACCCTTGAATGAATCACTCATCACTCATCCACACACGTGTCCATGGTCAAACACTCTAGAGCAACCTCTCATTGATTAGTGTCTACTAAAATTAGAAATTCCTCTCTTTTTAGGGTCAAAGCTGTTACAGACTGTTTCGTGTATAAGTTAAATCCCATTTTGAAAGTTGAATATGATAGTGGCATTTTTATGAAAACTACCCCCTGGACAATTAACCCTAGGACAATCAGAAATTAGGGTTATCTGTATGGTTAGACGGGAAAGCTTTTTGCGGTGGTGGGGGGGGGGGGGGATAGTTACCTGGGGATTTATATGCCTGGGCCCATATTCATTAAACCTTCATAGGCCTAGTTATCACCTGACTGTGTACTCTTCCATATAGATGTAGTTGACAAAGAGCTTTAGTAAAGTTTTGTGAATATGTGAATATATAAATTAATACATATTGCTTTCAATACAATTATACAATACAATACAGCTGACTATCTTTCTAGTGTTTATTACTGAATAAGTGGTTATTTTCACGGTGACTTTATTTTCGCAAATTTCGCGAGTCGGTCAGCAAAAATTTCCACTTCAGTACAAGGCTATTTATAGTAATGAAGACATCACAAAATTTTGCTCTCGCAAATTTGCCCAACTAGTCAAAAATCGCGAAAATATCTGTACGCGAAAATTTTGGCTTATACATGTACAGTACTCTAAAGAATTTATTGTCTTTGAATCATGATGCATGTATTATGTTCATCATCATACTTTATTAAAAATCTCAAACTCTGACGAGGCACATTTATTTGGCTACATTGCATTTTTAATGTGACAAATTTGATCCCCTGCTCTACAAAAGCAGGGTGAGATTTTAAGTGTAGGGCCATTCAACCACACTGTACTCTTGCACTCTTGTGGTGAATCGAAAAGTACAAAATGAAACATATGGTTTGAATTTTGACTGTAAGGAACTCATCGAACATGAGGGAGGCAATTTTTTTTATATTTTTAACCAATTTTATAATGTATTCATAGACTTTAAATTTCTATGTAGTAAGAGGTATTAAAACAAACTATACAAAAATATTACATAAAGAATGAAATACAATATTTAGAATCCAGATTGCATTAGTTCTTGATAATTTGGTCAAGTGACTTGTTAGCCCAACATAGCAACAACTTATGTATGCAATCTGGATCCTGATATATTTTCCTAATTGATTTGTTTTCCCTTCAAATTTGAGGTTTATTTTGAAATTTAGAGGATGGTTTTCTCTGTAATATTTAACTCTAATAGTATGTGCATGTAGGCCTCTTTATTTGGCGATTGCCTTTCTTAATGAAATTTCAAAGTGAAAATGCAGGAAATGATCAATATCAATATTTATATATTTTAATTGTCTCTCGTTGTACATATACCTGGCACAGTTCCACTACCCCCCCCCCTCTTGACAACTGCCCACTGCCAGAAACCCCACCTAACTTTAGCACTATTTGGGGGGGCATAGTTGTCCAGGGGTAATTGTCCTGATAAAACATGACACATCTCTTATCTTTTGCTGAGACATACCAAGAACAAAATCAGTATATTTGTAAGAAAGTGAAAAGCTTAATTCGAACAAAGAGTATAAAAAAGTGCATCACAAATTGGGGTTGAAGAGTTGAACCCTTCAGTCCGCTGGCCTAGGAGTAGCTGCCCTGGAAGCACTGAAATCTGTAGAATCAGGGGACGATGAGATGTTAGTCCCTCCCCTTCACAATGATGTGGTGTTTGTCTTGTGAGGAAGCGTGATGCGGGTAGATCAAGTGCTTCATCATGTTTATCTAGGATTCTGGGTGTGTGGGAGACGGTGAATCATGATCAAGAGAGTAGAGGGGCAGAGGGAGGGATGGAGAGAGAAGGAGAGAGAGAAAGAGAGAGAGAGAGAGAGAGAGAGAGCGAGCAAAAAGAAATGGGAGATATAGAGTTCTTAAGAGAGAAAGAAAAAAGGAGATGAAGAAGTGAGGTGGGAAGAAGAGAGTGTGTAAAGCCCAGCGCACACATTGCGATGCGATTGCACTAAGATCCGATTGCAACAAAATTGCAGTGTGTGCGCCAACCTGCAACACGCTCCAACTGCGATGCGATGTGTTGCAGAAGAATCGCCAGACCAAATCTCAGACAATTTGACATGTCAAATCTTCCTGCGATTTTCCTGCGATTTTGATAATTTTCAGCCAATCAGATTGGCTAGAGATAAAGGTTGTATTACTGCGCGCCTGCGGGTAAAAGAGGGTTACCATGGTGATATGCAGCGCCTGTTGCAATGTGTGCGCTGGCCTGCGATGCGATTGCACTGCGAAGCGATTGGCCAATTTGTTGCCAATCGGATCGCAGTGCAATCGCATCGCAATGTGTGCGCTGGGCTTAAGAGTGAGCATGAGTTGGAAAAGATTAGCAAAGAAGAAAGAGAGAGATTGGGGGTGGGGGGGGGGGAGTACTGAGATAAGGAATTAAGTTGAAAGAATTCAAATTTAAGGGTAGAAATATACTTCTAGACCAAGTGGGAAATAGGAAAATTTACCAAAGGAGTGAAAAAGAGAGAGAGATAGAGAGGAGTGAACAATTAGAAAATCTGAATTGTTTTCTTTTGTTACATACCATATTATTGCAATCCTCTCTCAACTTATTTCCCTGTTTCATTATCTAGTCTGCAGGGCTGCCCTCATTTGCAGCGGAGAGCAATGGGGATGGATAGTAACGGTCAGCTAGCAGTGGTGGAAGCACCTCAACAGAAACCATGGGAGAAGCCATTAACCATTCCAGAAATCAGGAAGAGGCAGCCAGAACTGGTCCCTAGCATCTGACGCTGGAGTAAGTACATCATAGACCAAGTAACAGGGCGGGGGGTAATGCGTTACAGGTATTGCCTCACAGGAAATTTGGTATCAATCTGCATAATGGAATCAAAGGCCTGCTTGGCACTTTCCATATCTGCGACAAGGTACCAACGGTCAGCAGTGGTCAAAAGCACCTCAACAGAAACCATTTACCATTCCAGAAATCAGGAAGAGCAGCCAGAACTGGTCACAGGCATCTGACGCTGAGTAAGTTCTTATAGACCAAGTTTAAACCAGAAAAGGGGGTTGGTTAACTTAGTATTGTCTTTATAGGTATTTGGTATCAATCTGCATAATGGAATCAAAGGCCTGCTTGGGCACTTTCCACATCTGCGACAAGGTACCAACGGTCAGCAGTGGTCAAAAGCACCTCAACAGAAACCATTTACCATTCCAGAAATCAGGATGAGCAGCCAGAACTGGTCACTGGCATCTGACGCTGGAGTAAGTTCTAATAGACCAAGTTACAGAGAAAGGGGGTTGGTTAACTTAGTATTGTCTTTATAGGTATTTGGTATCAATCTGCATAATGGAATCAAAGGCCTGCTTGGGCAATTTCCATATCTGCGACAAGGTGCCAACGGTCAGCAGCGGTCAAAAACACTTTAACAGAAGCCATTGGAAAAATCATTGACCATTCTAGAGAGAACAGAAAGAGTTGTCGGGACTGGTCACATGCATCGGATTTAGGAGTAAGTAATTACAGACTAAGGGTGCTATCTCACTTTGTGGAGACGTCTCCGCGACAGAATAAAAATCCGTCTCCGCGACGGATAAAAAGTATTAGAGACGTCTCCGAGACGTCTCCGCGACAATTTATGAAAAAAGTCTGAAGTAGTCCCAAATCCGTCTCCGAAAATCAGGAGAGGTCTCTGAGACGTCTCCGTGACAATTAAAAAAAAAAAAAAATCTAAAGTAGTCCCAGATCGGTTTCCGAAATTCAGGAGAGGTCTCCCCAAGACATCTCCGCGACAATTGATGAAAAAAAAAACCTGAAGTAGTCCCTAATCCATCTCCGAAAATCAGGAGACGGATTTGGGACTACTTCAGACTTTTTTCATAAATTGTCGCGGAGACGTCTCGTAGACGTCTCTAATACTTTTTATCCATCGCGGAGACGGTTTTTTATTCTGTCACGGAGACATCTCCACGAAGTGAGATAGCATGTAAGTAAAAAGGGGGGATGAACTGGTATTGCCTCAATAGGAATTTATTATCAAACTGCATATTTGAGTCAAAGCCCTGCTTAGGCAATTTCTAGTTATTTTAAGTTGCTCAGTAATGCATAAACGGCCTCACCCTCGGGGGAATTTTTTTTTTACAAATGGCTAAAGATTTTTAATTGATCTATGCCATAGTTTTTTTTATATCTAGGAACATAGAGAGTAAGGCGTCTTTGCCAATCAAAACGCGTCAGTTGCCCGCAGCTTCCTTCAGCTTTCAACATGTTTATTCGTGTTTAAGCCGTATTAAGATTTTGGGATTCTATTCAAAAGACGATAAATCGGCTTTTGGAACAAAAGACGCAGGAAACTGACACAGGTCTTTTGATTGGAGAAGGCGCCTAATGCAGAGGATAAAGGTATTTCTCTTTAATAGTAAGGGGGAAAAAATGTTCTGGCTTCAGAACACATATCTTGATGTGTAATGTCAATGGCTTTTATTTATTTAAAGAGGAATGCTCATACCTCATGTATTTGGCATACCAAATGTTCAAATCATTACAAATAATTAGTTTATTTTCCAATCAAGCCCATCATATTTTGGCTCCAAATTATAATTGAGTTTCATTTGATGTGAACTGTGACATTCAACAATTATTAATTAATATTTTCATATTTGTTTAGTGATATAGCATATTCCTTTTTAGCAATGAGTAATGTGAAGTCCTACTCAATGCATGTAAGTTTTATCTTGCCAAAGAATAAAAACCCAAATTTAAAGATGGTTGATACAGATGGTTTAATATCTATAAAGTCAAAGCCAATACAAGTTATGTTCGGTTTGGCCCATACTGCATTTTTAAGGTGATTAAAGCTGTTAAAGACTGTTCACTATATAGGCCATTAAAGGGGACCAATACCCAAGGAAATAATCATGTTTATAAGAAAGAGCACAATCAGAGGAGCAATTTTAAAAAAGTTTCATCAAAATCGGTTATAAAATAAGAAAGTTATGGAAGTTTGAAAATTCTCGTTTTACCTTCTATGGGGATCCTCAAACTGGCAACATCGGCTTCAAAATGGCCGATTTTATGGACAACTCTCCATTGGTTTTGTACACAATTTTTCAGATTTCCCCAATTTTCCTACAAAATATGTCTTACCTCCTTCTGAGCTCAACATATGTTGTGTGAAATATATTTTCCCATGACATATTGTGAGCTCAGAAGTAAATAAGACGTATTTTGAAAGAAAATGGGGAAAATCTGAAAATTTGTGTACAAAACCAATGGAGAGTTGTCCATAAAATCGGCCATTTTGAAGCTGATGTTGCCAATTTGAGGATCCCCATAGAAGGTAAAACGAGACCTTTCAAAATTCCATAACTCTCTTATTTTATAACCGATTTTGATGAAACTTTTTTCAAATTGCTCCTCTCATTATGCCCTTTCCTATGAAGGTGATTATTTCCTTGGGTATTGGTTTCCTTTAATGGTTCATTAATGGTTCATGTACATGTAGCTACATTTACCATTGTAACATTGCTATACCGCCATTCAAATTCTAGTAGTCTATGAAAGTTAAAGGGCCAGCGAACTCTGGTTAACTCCATCTATGTCCTCTTAAATTCATCTATGTCCTCTTAAATTCACCCGTACACATCTTATTGTAACACACGCGATGCGTTAGTCCAACGGGTTTGGGATGGAACTGTATTTACCTGTAAATAGGAGTAGACGTAGATGGCGTTAACCAGAGTTCCCTGGTTTCAGGGCCCTTTAACATCAATGGGCAAAGTAGTTTTATGCAGCAGGGTCCATGAGAAACCCATTTTGAAGCCCCTTAAAGGGGAAGTTCACCCTGGAATTTTATTGGTCTTAAAAAATGAAGAAAATTAATTAAAAAATATTAGTGAAAGTTTGAAGAAAATCGACCAAAAAATAGCGAAGTTATGAATATTTAAACTTTTGATTGTGTGACGTCACGTGCGAGCAGCTCTCCCATTGGTTGTGTATGTAAATTCCATAAATTTGTCTTTTTGTCATGGTTCTTGATAAAGGAATGGGTCAATTTGATATAGTCATGTATATGAACATATGTTTGATGGTATATCCACCGCACAGGTGACATAATTAATTTCTTTTGAAAAAAATGACATTTCATGGAATTTACACTACATAACACATAGGAGATCTGCTCGCATGTGACGTCACAGAATCAAAACTTTGAATATTCATAACTTCATAATTATCTGGTCGATTTTCACCAAACCTTCACTCATATTTTTCTTTTGTTTTTCTTCATTTTTTAAGACCAATAAAATTCCAGGGTGAACTTCCCCTTTAAAGCTGATTTGGAAGGTATATTCACAGGATACTCCCAAACCATAACTTGGCATCCATATACGCTGCCTGATTTTGGTATTATGAGTCATGATACAAAACAGATGGTGTCAGAACTAAAGATGTGTGATCAGCTCCCAGTCAAACTTAATGTGCGTCATTTATACACGATGGGATAAGATTCTTACATTCCATGGTACCGTATGTTGTTTCCTTGGGAAACAATTGGACAAACCCAGTAGCAAGGAATCGGGATGAGAAACGAGAACTGCAAGAAGAGTATTTCTTATCCCTGAACCTCAAAAGGAGGTATTTTTACCCATAGACAAGCGAATTATCTAATTCCCATAGATTTAATACTGGGAGCATGAACATTTTGAAGGAAATAAATGCTAAAAGTAGGCTCATTTATAAATGTACATTGTATGTTTCACTAAGGAATTGAGTACAAGATTTCAAAGAGCCTCTGAATTTCATTTGAATTTTCAAATCAATAAAAAACACATTTTGATAGGCGACAATAATTCACATGAATTTTGTTATGAAGAAGAGCTAAAATTTAAAGGTTTTGTTGGCTACATTGTAGGTTGTGTGAATAAAAAGTATGATTATTGTGTGGCTTGAATGGATGATCAAATATAATAAAGCAAGGCTGTACACTTTCTAATAATTTTAAATGAAATATTATTTGCTTTTTGAATTAATAATGCCCTTATCCACTACGCAAGATGTCAAAGGCTTTCCAAAATTTCTCTGAGTTCTACATGTACGTGCAAAACGTAAAAAGTTAGATACTGACGTCAGAGACTTATGGCATTACGTTGTGGTTATATTATACATATGGCGAGGGCGTTTGTCACATGAGGGGCGTGTTCGTGGGTGAATGTTCATTACAAGGTGCATAAAGTGGTTTCTGTGGGTTGTGCAAATCCTTCACACAATCTAAAAACTATGTTCTCCCGTACAAAGTTATACCACAGTCATACCCACAAGACCTGCAGTAGTCAAAATGGTAATTTACATTACCCTAAATGGCCAAGTTGCAGGCAATTTGTAGTCGATTTTGTCTTGCAACTTGTATTTTGGAATAATATTCTATTTTTTCCAATGACATAATTTTTTTTCGTTAAAAATACCTACCAGAGTTAGAAATCACATCATTAGAAATGACATTTGTATGCCATGTTGATTCATCTCCGGAGAGGATCTTGTGCTAAAAAAAAGCAAAAAAAGGGAACTTTGTGTAAAAAAGAAAACACCCTGAACACCCTTCTTTGGAAAGGGGGGGGGGGGGTCCTCACATAGGCTTTCTCATTAATACTTAAAGTCACACTTACATTTTAAATTCCAATCACACCTGTATTTAACCAGATGTGACCAATATTAGGTGATCCTAATACTGCACGCATGTACATGTACCGTAAATTACCGTGTATAAGGCGCACTTTTTTCCCACCATTTGACAACGCAAAGTCGGGGGTGCGCCTTATACACAGATACAAAGAAGTGTCAAAATAAAAACTCTGAACTTCTGAGCTTTACTTGTGTATGTTATCTTCTAATAAATATCAAAACTTTAGTACGTAATTTTGCCGGTTACTAAAATCAAAAAATACATTTCTTGATTTTTTAAATTAAAATTCTTTAAGCAAACTAAAGTTTTTATTTTAACTATAATTATGAAACAATTAAAAATATTTTCCTCCCTGAATTTGGAAGAATTTTGATTAAAATACAGAGTTTTTATAGCTTTATTGTGCATGGAAATGCTCTTAGATGACAGTACTTATGATCGATCGTAATCGTAATCGATCGTAATCGTTTCTCCTTAAAATTAATTTTCTGGTTTTAATTTTCTTCTTAAATTTTTTTCTTTTTTTTCAAACATTTTTCTACTATTTTGGCCTCTAAAAAATAGATTTATAACCCCAAAATGCATGGACAATTTTTCTGCTATTTAAGAAGAAATGGGGCCAAGTTATTTTTATTATTTTATAGTGTTATTATAATTGTTTTAATCGTAATCGGAATCGGAATCGTTTCTACTTTTTTTTAAAATTCATTTTTTAGCTCTTTATGCCTTAAATCTGTATGATTTTTTGCTGTAATATTTTCCCCAATATTAATTAATATACTGTATAAAATTGAACCTGATAAAATGTATTTCTTTGGATGAAATAATTAAATTATCTTTTTCTTTTACAAGAATAAATTTGTAACTATTAAAAAATAATAAATTAAAAATAATCTGGTGACTTTTCTTCACAATTGGTAAGATGCAATTGATGAAATAATTATTGGACTTTCGTGGAAACTTTTTTTTTTTTTTTTAAGACCCCAAAAATCGGGGTGCGCCTTATACACGAGTGCGCCTTATACACGGTAATTTACGGTATGTGTAGGAATTTAAGTATGTTTTTAAATTTCTGTAACTAATTTTGAAATGGCCCCGGGTTCTAATCTAATGTAAAGTAGGCTGCAAAGATTTTTTTTTCTCCTTTTGTGCACTCAAAGTCAGCGTGATACCATAGAAAACAATTGTTGATACTTGCATGATGCAGCCAAATGTGTGTTGTCTGCTTATTTCCATAAGGGCCTTATTCATATACTTTCAAACAGAGCTAAATCCTGTCTGGCTCTCAACAAAATGGTATTGAGACCATAGAAAACAATTGTTTATTAATGTATGATGCATCCAATTTCATGTCATCTGTTGGTGGGCCTGTTTCTCGAAACCACCATAAGTCTAAATTCTTGGACAATACATAGGGAAAAGTGTTGTAAAATACTAGAATTAACACACATTTCAATGGGATTTCCATGAACATAGACGTATGACGGTTTCAAGAAACGGGCCCTAGGAGGTCTACCTGGCTGTAAAAAGCACACATTATATGCAGTGATAATACACCAGCCTTATTTCCTTGTTTTTAAGAGAATCACCAAGGTACTATACATGTATGTGCATATTTTGAAAGCCAAAGGGCCTCAACTCATATATATATTTTTTTTACACAGCTTTAATATCCTTCTTGCTCTTAACAGACAATACAATATATTTGATATGATGTATATATGCTATTGTGTTCCTCATTTTGGCTTCTACATGTATAGTGTTAATCTTATTGTTATCTCCATAACCCCCTGAACACCACTCCCTTTACCACGCAATTCTCAAACAACAGACTAAAGGCGTGGGACTACATTGTATACATTGCTTTCATTTTCTGTGTCATTGAAACTATGATTCATGGTGAGATTTGAAAAAGTCCGGAGCTTTGCCAGAATCCATTTGTTAGGATCCATTTGACTTTGAGGTTCAACTGAATTTGGAGTGGATTGGGTATAAATGTAGAGATCAAAACATTGACCTCATTTAGGCCCTTCCCATGCAACAACTTGATGGAATTAATTTACTTTGACCTCAAAATAGGATGTTGTATGCAAGCACACTGTTTGTATGATGAAAACTATCAAATATGTTGTATCTAAAATGAAATATCTCTTTTAATAATGCTACCATATTCCATTTGTTGATAATATTTAGCAAGAAAAGAACTCCTTAATCATAGGCCTACACTGTTCTTCATGATTTAAACTTTAAAAGAAATTTAAAAAAAAATAAGATGTCATTTGTTTGTAGTACTTTTGAAATTTAACTGTTAATATTTCTGTAAAGTTTTTTTTTTTAACAAATTATAAAAATGTTCTATCATAATTTTACATTTTCAGAATTTAATAAACCAGAACATAATTAAATTTCTTTTTCTTTCCCTAAATCATTATTACAATTAATTTGAGGACTTTGATTAATTTGAATTCATCTTTTTTGCTCCATAAGCATTTGACATTGTAAATTTATTCTGCAATGCAGCCATAAGGCTGCAATAGCATAATAAATCCCATTTTAAATTCCATTTTAAATTCCATTTTAAATTCCATCTTAATGTACAATCCTCTTCATTATCATCTTTCTCTCCCTTATTCTGCAGCTCCTCCTCTATCTCCAGGAGTTGTCTCATAAGATGATGACTAAGACCAGTGACCTGGAGAAGAGAGTGGATAGCCTTGTCCATGACTCCCAAGAGCAGTGCTTTATAACACCTTCAATAAATACCACCATTAGATTAAATACCATTTTAATTTTCAATTTCTCATCTTTATCTCTCTTTCTTTCTCTCCTTCGTCCTCAGCTGCTCCTCTATCTCCAGGAGTTGTCTCATAAGATGATGACTAAGACCAGTGACGTGGAGAAGAGAATGGAAAGCCTTGTCCATGACTCCCAAAAGCAGTGCTGTATAACACCTTTAGTAAATACCACCAGCATATTAGATTCCATTCCTATTTACTTTTGTCTGCATCTCTCTTTATCTCTCTCTTTTCTGTGTCCTGCAGCTCCTACTCTATCTTCAGTAGTTTTCTCAGAAGATGATGACTAAGACCAGTGACCTGGAGAAGAGAATTGATAGCCTTGTCCATGATACCAAGAATGCTGACTCCATAGTCCACAACACCTTTAACAACTACTATGATTACATTAAATACCATTCCAATTTACTATCATCTTCATCTCTCTCTTTCTTTCTCCTCTGTCCTGCAGCTCCTACTCTATCTCCAGGAATTTTCTCAGAAGATGATGACTAAGACTAGTGACCTGGAGAAGCGAATGGATAGCCTTGTTCATGACGCAAAGAGTGCTGACTCCAGGGTTCATAATACCTTCAATGACTTCCTCATGCTTGCTAACACACAGTTCATTGAAAACGTAAGTTTCTTCATGTTGCGTCATAGAACTCTGAAGCTTTTTCAAATTTCACTTCTACAGTGCGTCCCAAATACACTTTTGAAATGGCTATCAAATAAAAAATACCTGATTCTTGGGGGAAAGGTTACATGTATATAAAGTTCATATCCTCAACTATCATTATGACACAAAAATTCTGAAAATAACGCATTCTTAGTGAGCAATGCCCACTTTTGTAAAGGACACAAAAAACGGCCTGCGCAGGATTTTGCTATTCATTTATCGCCTTTTTATGGCATGCCAGTAAGGAATCAAAGAATAATGGAATGACTCAGCTAACAGAGTAAAAGATATACCGAAAGATAGAAATAAACAATAAAAAATTATACAATTTTTTTTTCACCGTTTTTTTTCATATCATTGATATTTGCTTTGAATTCAGTTTATTTTTGTCTTTGTTGGCTGATTTAATCCATTATTGCTTGAATCTGTCTTGGCGTGCCATACAAAAGTGACAAATGAATACCGAATTCCTGCTCAGGCTAATTTTTGTGTCTAGGTACACAAAGTGGGCATTGTTCACTGAAGAATGGGTTATTTTCAGAATTTTTTTGTGTCATAATGATACTTGAGGATATGAGCGTTATATGTATATATATATCTAAACTTTTTTCCCAAGAACTATATATTTGTTTATTTGGTAGCCGTTTCAAAAGTGTATAGTTCTTTTTGGGACGCACTGTAGAATTGAGGTTGTAATCGCAAATTTGTAGTATTAGAGATGAAGGATTGAATTTGTTTTGTTTTGTTCTGGTTTTTTTGTTTGCTTTGTAATTGCAAACAATGGCCAGCTTGGGCATCAACAAACAATTGTTGTCAGCTTGGCATGTCAGCAAACTCAAGACAGAAAATAGATTTTATACTTGAAAATTAAAAACAGAGTATGGAATCCAAGTCTTATAAAGAGTTGTGATTGATGTTCATTTGACTTGTGATTGGTATCAATTGTAACATAAGGGATAGAAGATAGGACTTGTGATCAATTCAGATCAATCACCAAACTTGATAATCAACATTTTATAGCAACTGTTATGTTTAGTGTAGCGCATGACTGTGTATTGGAACTAAGACATCTGAAGAACCCTGGGCAATATAAATCACAACATGGAGGGTGTGCTGGTGTTGTGAAAATATGGAACATGGGTAGGACAGGATGAGGCCTAACTTCACATCAGTCAGATCAGGATTGAGATGGGGGGGGGGGGGAGAGGGGAGAGTAAGAATGAGAGAGAGAGGGAATTGGGATCGAGAGACTAAAGGAAGGAGGATCCATGCTTGATTTTAAAAAACATGTTTTTGAACACTAGATGGTATCACCATGGTATTCTATGATAAGCAATTGGCTTTTACTCCAAACATAATGAATCAGAAATGATCCAAACACATTCCAAATAAGTCGTGTGAATCACATTTTATTCCACATTAATTTCTATCTGGGTGAGTCATTTTGTTGAGAGCCAAATGTTATGACGATCAAACTTTCAAGGCCATCTACGTACATGTAAGCTACTCACAATCGGTTCATTGCGATTCATTGCTCGCTTTGGAAATGCAACAGTTTACTCTGGGAGTGGCTTTAGTGAGGGAGGCCTCTTAATGAGATTTATTACTTTTTATATACATGTAGGTAGACCTTAGAGAATTTATACAGTTTGCAACCCTCACAGTATTTGAAAATTATTAAAAGTGCAGCGATATAACCGGCCAATGAAAATATCTGATTGAAATTAAAATCAAAGGTCAAGAAATATATGAGACTTCATATTTCTCCATGTAACCACTGATTTCAAAAGAGCAGACTTGTGATTTTACTTCAAATATGATATGTAGCCTCGACTCCCGCATAACGTAAATCCCCCTAGAAGACAGTCATTCCAGATTTCTGACCTAGATATTGTCCCCATTTGTTACAGAGTTCTTTTAAGTAGCTAGACATTGTTCCAAAGTGTCAGACAAAACACCTCTGTCAAATTTTTTCCTGCCATTGTTCTCACTGTCAGGTGATCTGCGTGCGAGATGTCGGGTGACATTGGTGTTGATAGGTATAAGGTGTGAGATAATGCTACCCGACCTTAACAAAAGGAAATAACCGACACAAGAAATTTTGGCAAAAATTAATGATGTGATATTATCAAAGAACTTCAAAGGATATTTTTGTGAGAATTTACTAAGGAATAACTATCCACATTTATATTCCAAGTATTTACTAATTGTTCAGTAAAAGTTCAGTGTCTTTTTATAAGGATCGGTTTAGTTCATGAAAATGATTCATTTTGACAGTTGCTTCCTTTTGTCAGGTACACCTGTCAATGGCAAGGCTAGTTCGTACCTGTGCATCACTTATGAAGGCTGATACCTGTCACCCACCCACCTCCTAACCTGTCTGTCTGTCTGTCTGTCCTTTACTTAATCTCTCTTCTATCTTTTTGCCTTTCTCTCATTCTACATTTGTACATGGGACATGTACATGAATGTCTCTTTTCAATGTATTTCTTGCTCTTTATTTACCTATCCATTTTTTTTTTCTTCTTTGCTTATTCCACATATCTGTTTCTCTTTCCTCTCCTTCTCTATCTAAATTATTACCAGTAGTCAACCTTAAGTAGTGTGGGCAGTTTCACTCTTTAGGCGCTGCTGCACTAGCTCGAGCTATTTTAAATAGCGCGCTATTTGTGATCTGATTAACTAGCCCGATCAAAGGTGAGCTGGCTTTGCGGTCAAATAGCTCGCTAATTTGGCTGAAATCCCAGCCCGAGTCATCCTAGGTTTTTTCAAAAAAACTCGAGCTGTTTTGCGGTTTTGGTACAAAATAGTGCGCTATTTTGCGCGGTGCTGCACTAGCTCGAGATTAATACGAAATCGTGCACCTGTGCGTGTATACGCTAGCGGTAGTAACCAGTCGCGCAATACACATCGGGCTTGTTTGTTCAAGGTCAGGTCAGATCGTTCATGCGCAATTTTAAAATAGCTTGAGCTAATGCAGGACCGGTTTCTTTTTTTCGAGTTTTTTCCCGATCTACCAATTAGCGCGCTATTTTTTAGCTCGAGCTAGTGCAGCAGCGCCTTTTGTGTCTTTGTTATTCCTCGCATTTATCCCAAAGTTGATTTCTATCCTTTGGCCCGAATTCACAAACGTGGTTTAGTTAGTCCATGGTCTAAATCAATTGTTTAAACCACGGATTTAGACCATGGTCTAAATTTTGGTATTCACAAACCACCTGATTTAGACCATGGACTAACTAAACCACGTTTGTGAATTCGGGCCATAGGGTTTATGTTAGGTTCTATAGCTTCTGATCACAGGATCATTGAAAGCTACTTACGGGGTTTTCTGGGATGGATATCGACATAAGGGCTTGCCATAACTCAATCAGTTGAGCACCTGTTTAGCAATCAGGAGGTCTCGGTTTCATATACCAATGGAATCCCATTTTCTTTGCTCATTTTTTCAGATTTTATAGGGCCTATTTCTTGTTCGTTTTTGCTCTTAGTTCAAATCTTTGTATAAGTGTGTCTTTCCACCATTTTTTTAATTTTTAATTTCTTGTAAGTCTCTCTTCATCTTTCTTCTCTCCATCTCTCTCCTCAATTCATTGGACCGTGTCTCCCTTTTTCTCCATCTCCACCCTCTCATTCCCTCCCTTATAAGTACAATGTAAATTATATATGTTAAAGGGATGCAGTAACATTGAGCGAGAATTCAAATCGTAATTTATTGAAATAGCTCATTTTGCCAACATGATTATAAATATATTAGGTTAGTGTGGAATCCCTTGAAAGTTACAAGCCAAATGCTTGCTTTACCATCCAGATATCTACGATTTCATATCCAGATTTTGAGAACCGTTACCATAACGCTTTTCAAACAATATCCTGCCTCTGCTGCTGAGAACGTCGAGCGTATTCTGGATTCTGGGTTATGAAGTTCCCTCACTCATCCAGCTGGGCATCCTGTGTACTGACGCTAGTTACGATTTTATCGTGCAAGGCCGTAGACCTAATATCAATTATTTTCACTGTTTTAAGATACTAAATGACTTCCTTTTGTTCTGAAACTTTCAGTAGTTACAGTCAGAGCAATAATATACTAATTTCGGTCCCTCTTGCACTTGCTTTGGGAATTTACAAATTAAGACTGACCTACTGCCAAGTTTGTTCTTTCAAGATGATTTTTTTTCAATTTATTTTTGTCTTCCAGAGAGTCTATGATGATTCAGAAGATGTAGATGGAGGCTCGCAGTCAGACAAAGATAAGAAGGAGCAGGTTGGTATTTTAGACTGAATTGTATTAAAATAAAGTGTTCCCTTATAAAACTCCTGGGCAACTCTTAGGTAGCTGACGTTACAAAAACACAATATGTTCCAGGTTTATTGTATTGTAGCTACATGTACATAATTAAGATATGTGTCTTCAAATGAATACAGCTAAATAGGTTATTGATAGGAAAGGAATTGTACAGAAAATTTCCACCCAACCATTACCTATAAAGCATCTAGCGAAAATGTCTGTAACTGAAGTTTTAAAAAAAATGTAACATTAGTTTATACTGTCACATTTTGTTTGCTTTTTGATAGCAAATGCATATTGAAGGGATTTTTAAAAAAGAATTTCTTCGTTATCATTGACGTATTTAGCTGTATGAATTTGAAGACATGTGTATTCTTATGTATGTAACTACAATAGAAACATGAAAAAATTAACAAAGAAAACAATACAAACAATCTGTTGTGTCTAAGTGGATTGCCATAGATTTGAATTTAAGAAATTTTCTTTAAAGGAAGACTCTGACCATTTCGAAAGATGAACATTTGAAAAATAAATTGATTAATTAATCAGAATGATGGGCAGAGATAAAATAACTGCTTTAATAGATATACCACTTCAGTTTATTAACTAAGTCGATGTCAAATTACATGTACAATGCACTCACCATTTACGCCTTGATATAAAGTTTTAGGTTGCACTATACAGTCAAGCCATTGACTACTGTAAACGTGGAAATTTTCGCGGTACATTAATTTTCGCGGATTTCGCGCAAAGATCGTACGGCGCGAATTTAAAAACACGCGAATATATGAGCATGCTTTCTTATGCATGCTTTACATAGGTTAAATTGCGTTCGTACGTAAATGCAGCGCGAATTTAAAAACCCACAAATACGCTTTGAGGCCTCTAAGCGCGAAAAATTAATCGCGCGAAAATAACAGCGAATACAGTATGTGAATGCCACATAGTATCTACCTTTTAAGTGATGAAAGTAATCTTTTAAAAAAAAATCTTTCTTTGGATGTTTGGTTCCCTTTAAAATGTTCAAAATCATTTCTTTCACTCGTTGCTTCTCTCTTGTGACATCTGCCCTTTTCTCTCTTAAAGCATAATGAATCAATAAGATTATCATGACATATTCCTCAATTTCCCTTTCGTCTTTGGAGGAAATGTCATAAGGTCCAGAGATGAAAGTTTCAATTGAAGATATTCCCCCTGTGTAGGAGGCACATCCAGTATATTGAGTGAAATATTAAGTTCATTATACTTTAGCTCTTTGTCATCTTAACTTGTCTCCTGTCTTCTGTTCCATATCCTATTTCTTCCCACCCCTTGTTCCTCTCATAATATTCTTCTGTCTTTTTATTTGCGTGTCCTTCAGATTATGTATTAATGACATATCTCTGTCTCTTTCTCCTCTTTTGTCCTGGTTTCTACATTTTCATATCTTTCTTTATTTTTCCTTGTATTTCATACTCTGTGATATAAATAAAGTTGCTAAATTAAGACTGTTAAGGTAGTATCTCACTTCGTGGAGATGTCTCCGATTTTCGGATACACAGAGACGTCTTCGATACTCAGGTACACAGAGACGTCTTCGATACTCAGGTACACAGAGACGTCTCCAATAATTTTTTATGTCACAGAGATGTCTCAGAGACGTTTGACTCATTACCCATCGCGAAAACTCTCCGCGACTAGTATCAAATCCGTCTCTAACCAGTCTCAAACTAGTCTCACGTCCGTCTCATGGAAAGTGAGATACCACCAATTTTGGAAATAAAACTTCATAATAGATGATGCAGACAATGGAATAGATGGAATTGTCACTCAGAATGAAATGAAGTAGGGGCCACAGGAGAAAGTACAATTCACACATTACAGTCAGCTTGATTTGGCTCACTGCCAAGAATATCATTTATAATAAGGATTGTCAAACTAATACAGGATACTGTGTCATCTGAATATTTCCTGGATTTCACAGTCGATTGAGTAACAAAATTATGAAATTTCATGAATTAGGTTTATCAAAAATATTACACTGACCTTTTGTATTAATAATCTGGGCCCTTCTGCATAGAGAGTTACTATCACAGTAACTTAGCCATTAACCCGTTGGGGACTGAGCCCGAATATATTTGAGGTGAGGTCAATGGGAAATGTATGTTACAGCCAAATCAGCTCGTCTCCAACGGGTTAATGGTAACTTTCATGAAATACTGCATTTTTTTGGCAAAGTTACTGCAATTGTAACTCTTTGTGCAATGGGGCCCTGGGCTTATATTCATAAAAACCTTCATAGGCGTAGTTATAAATTTACTGTGTACTCTTCTTGATGTAATTAGTTGACAACTAGCTTTAGTAAGGTTTATGAATATGGGCCCAGGACACTGGTGTTGATCGAACACCTAAACATTATTTTTTTTCAATATCAAAATATTTTTGTCTTTTAAAATTAATGATTAAATGACACTCAAAGTTCATAAATACACCTAAAAATATAATATAAATTGAAATAATATCTTTATTATAATTATCTTCTTTCTTCATATCAGTCAACCAAGACGAGAGAGCAGAGAGAAGCAGAAGTCATACCACGTGTCATCAAAGCCTTGACGTTAGGTATCAATGTACTGGATACTGGCTTTGAACACCTTGATGCTAACGCTGGCAACTCAGATTCAGATGATGAGGACCCAACCTACAAAGCTGTAGATCCGATCCTAGAAGCAAAGGTATACATACCCCTCTTCTTTAGGACTTTATCTGATATTAAAGAATTAATTTTGGAACTAAATCATGCCTGTCATCATGCGTTAACTAAAGAATTAATTCAGACTCAGATGACTAGGACCCGACCTACAAGGTCGTGGATCCCATCCTAGTAGCAAAGGTATACTCCTGTTCTTTAGAAATTTGTCAGATACTGACCAGTATATTAAAGAATTAATTTTAAATCAGGCCCGTCATCATGCGATAACTAAAGAATTAATTCCACATCTCTGAAACTACAAATGACATACTAATTGCTTATTTTGGTCTTGAGTATTACTACTACTACTAATAATAAATGATAGTTGGATTTTTGAAACACTTTGCCTGTTACAATGCACTGATTATGATTGCATCAGTTTTCACCATGCTACCATGCTACCATGATCACATGTTCAAGCTGTCGAGGAAGTTTTTCCTACTGGTACCTATTTACCTCACCTCTCCGGGGTCAAGCTTAGCAAATGTAAGGTACCTTCCCAAAAGTTAAAACCGCGGCCCGCTGCGTGAATGCCGCGCTTTATGATTAAGTCAATGGGAGAATAATACTAGGGGGACGGTATATCCTGCCTATAAGCCTGCTGTGCGGCGTTCACGCAGCGAGCCACGGCTTTAACTTTTGGGAAGGTACCTAAATGTCTTGCCAAAGGAATTTAGGGTAGTGGTAATGATTCTTATAAGGGCAGCTTGTGATCGACAGTCCGCAACTTGTCTTCTCGACCCCAACACCTCTGCATACCACCTTCGTATACAGATTGCTTTTCTCCTAACTAGCAAGCGGTCACTTTATATAGTTTCCACTGTTTCTATGGATACGATTTGTATCTTGGGGACTGGTGCCGGTGACAACATTTCATGTTATTTCGTTGATGAACCTGATAGGATGGTACCATTAGTATCTCTTTTCCTCATCTTGATTTGGTGAAATATTTTCACTCCTAATGTAATTTCCTAATACTGTATAAGCCAATATTTTCGTGTACAGATATTTTCGCGATTTTGGACTAATTTGGGAACTTCGCGAGAGCAAAATTTCGCGATTTTGGTGATGACTTCATTACTATAAATAGCCTTGTACTGAAGAGGAAATTTTCGCGATGACCGACTCGCGAAATTCGCGAAAATAAAGTCACCGCGAAAATAACCACTTATACAGTAGATCATTCTCACGATAAGAGCTGCAATATCTGCTTTGGAAAAGGAAAGAGCAATATTGCAAGAGATGTAATCTACAAGATTCTTATGTTTTTGATTTTGATGATTATATAAAGTCTCACCAAATATTCTAGGAAGTAGATTTTGTTTTGATTAAATTTGTTGTGTGTAGGAACAGCGTATTTCCTGTGTAAAGGGTTTGAAAAATATTCAATATTGAAATAGTATTAGCATGGATTATATCCTGGTTATG
This sequence comes from Paracentrotus lividus, assembly GCA_940671915.1. Lineage (NCBI taxonomy): Eukaryota > Metazoa > Echinodermata > Echinoidea > Camarodonta > Echinidae > Paracentrotus > Paracentrotus lividus. The sequence continues at coordinate 38,957,086 of CALNVZ010003430.1, read as the reverse complement.
ACTTGAAATATAATCATTATAACAATAATAATAATATGAAAGATGATTGATGATGCTTTTATAGTGCATATCACTTTCATGTATATGTCACTTACAATGTACATGTACATGTATGTGTTCACTCAATACAACATAACATTAAAATCATGCAAATCATATCCTCAAAGTTGTCTTTACATACACACTTGTTTTTAGAGGTTATTTTGGTAAGTTCTTGATGGGAGATACATGGATTTATAATTCCTCATAAATTTACATAAAAAAATAGTGTGGATAATACATAATAGGCAGTATTACTGGCTGTCGTTTCCTTGAAATAATGTGCTGCTTGTTTCTCCAGCTAACATTTAGCAACATGCATCTCCCTCATTGAAGGTGCAAGAGGAGAGTATTGAATATTGTTGCAGTGTGCAGTAAGTCTATCAATCTGTTTTTAGAGTATTTTCCTCATAATTTTTCCTACTCGCACAATGGCAGTGTTTTAAATTTTAAAAAGTCTATCTTCTTGTCAAGTCTAACTTTCTGATTCTGTGTCATTCCCACTCCCTTTTTAATGGAGGAGTGGATGTTGGCAGTTCTGTGAAGTATAGATGGAAATAACAAGATTGATAGAAAAGAGATTACAGCGCTCAGTTTTGTTCCATTGATTTTTATCAAGAAGTTTTACGCTGGGAGGCAGACGAATTTCCAGTTTCACGAAGATCCTGATCTGGGGGGTGTTTCACAAAGAGTTAAGTAAACTAAAAATTGCATTTTAATAAATCCGTAGTTGCTTGTGGTATATTATGTATCACCTCATTGGTCAGAACATGCCCAGGGGATGTGCATCATTGAGAAGTGTATCAATTAGATTTCACTTTATAATACAGGATGGGCGTAGAAGTTAAGTGCGACTTTATGTCTAATTAGCTGTTTGTGAAACACCCCCCAGAATTGAATTGCATGCAAAGATCTAGAACTCTGCTCCTTTCGAAAGGTGTAATCCGTGGCATCTATGAAGCATTTCTTATTTTTCAATAGTAGTATTTTTATACACATGTAGTTGGTTGTAAGTATAAAAGTTTATTTGACTGCATACTCCTTTGCAAAGTCTGTAATATTGGATATGTGCACCATTTAAGCTTTTTGTACAATGCTGTTCAATCCAAATTGATAATAATAATAGCACTGAAATAATTAAAGCACAACAGCACATGGTCTGTAAATGGTAACAGGTTCAGCTCCTGTAAGCTAACCTATTCGATTTAAAGGTAATTTTACTGATTTTGTCATATACGTCCACATTCTAATTTCTAATGTTATAATTATTCCGTAGGTTTGGGATCTCTTGACTTATCCACTACACCACAACATATTATCAACAATAGAAGTAGGATTGTGGTTGCAATACATTTTTCGCCTTCTTTATGTCACTCCTTATTGTCATCATTAATCTGGTATGAATTTCCATGGTGTGCTGCCCAGATACTCTCCGGAGATTCATGTGAGAACGTACCATAGTTTAATAAAGGTAAACTGATCTTTCCGGCCCTCCTAGACATGATATATCCTTCGGCTATAGCTACAGAAGGAGGCAACACGAACTGCACATTTGATCATCAAAGCTTAAATGCAGAAGGACGATAGATTGTGCATGTAGTAATTCCTTAGATTATTCTCACCCTTCCCCATAACAATGGAAGTTTTTGATTATCACATTAGAGACCCAAGGACTAAAAAACAGTGTATGAATGTGTACAAAGTGCGGAAACATGCCCTTCTTGCCCTGACATGGTTCTACTTTTTAAAGGGGGGATAAATTTCCAAGGGGGAAGAGAAACCCCCTAAAAGGTCAGATATTCCTGACGTCACCCTAATTTCCTGTTTGTATCACCTAACCCGAAATTAAAGCTATCCAACGGCGGGAATCGGAGTGCTTTTCCCCTAACCTTGTCGGGCAACTTGTCACCTTTTCATAGTTTTCCATCCATTCCCCTGTCCTTACCCCGTCCCTTCCCGTCCCGTCCCGTCATCATGGAAGAGGACAAATTGGAAACTTTCCCTGAAGGAAATTGGATAGTTCTGATCTGATTGACCAACGGCTGGAAGTTGATGACATTCTAACGAGTTCCTGCCATTCAAACGGGAGCTCCAGTCTTTCCCGTCTGGTTGCTGTTATTTAGTTTGTCGCTAATTCTTCCAAGAGCAAGATTGTGAAATGACTTTGGTGATAGATGCTGGATTTATCTGGACTGGGTCCATTTATTTCTTAATTTGTTTATACTATTAGTAATGGTTAATTATATGATGGTATAGTTTTATTAATAAACATGTTTTGTTCTTAAAATTATAACAATAAAATCATGCAGAAAGATGTATTTTAAAATAGGTGAATTTCCTCCTGATTGAATGTGAAGGTAAACATGCCCCCGGGCAACAGTGAAGAATTTTTCTTTTGTGTACCCTGATCCACATGCTATTCCACCTTATCTTACCTTGTATTTCCTGTTTCACTATGTATTTTACTCTGTATGCTATGTTTTCTTGATCGAATGAATGGTAATAATAATAATTATTATTATTATGGGTTGAGGCCCTTCTTGGGTTTGTGACATGAAATAGGAAATACATGTATTTGCATATAATGCATGATATTTAATTTGTTTATACGTCAACAAACTGCAAGTGTCATCATTGGAAAGCTTAGAATCTCTAGTTTTAGAAAAACACATAAAACTGAAGTATTAGTTCTGGCAACTTATCTGTAATGTTTACAATAATTTGCATTAGACTCTACCATATTTTTCTACTATAGACCTAGTCGATCCCACCACTGCCACCAATATAAAATGAGAATTCTTACGATTGGGATAAATTATGACCCTGACAAAGCTAGTGCATATAAGAGGCCTACATGTAGCTATATTCTTGAAGACCACTTTTTTTTAAAAACTTTCTTCACCTACCCAGCTCGCCTTGGTAATAACATTAATGAATCTACATTATACCAATATGCACCACTTCCATTTGATTCATAGAGATTTTAATCCAAAACTGCCCAGTCATCTTGACTGTGATTCACATGATCTCATCTTTTCTCTGAAGACAGCTGACAGAATGATTTAATGTTGCCTGCTAACCCGATTGGGTTGAAAAGTGCATTCACATGATGTATTGTAGGCTGCGGATTAGCCCTATCACCAGCACGAACCGGGTGGTTGCTCTATCAAGCCTAGGGAAATACAGAACGTTAGTAGGCAGTTAGTAGTGGACTTGATGCAATTTTATATATGGTACAACCTGCAAAGGCCAATACAATCCTTTTTTCAGAGCTGATGCTGGATTCGCATCTGGTACATCTACATGTATGTCTCCTGTTGCAGGATGCAGTTTTTGCACCAGTTTTTTTTTTTTTTTTTCATTTTTCTTTATGTAGAACACAAATTTTGCAAGAAGTCCTAGTGTCCAAATTGCCCAATTTGTTTTCTTTGGGTCACTTTAATATCTGGAAGCAACAATTAGACAATTGGTAATTCAGTTGGAAAATATGATTTAAGTTGGATCAGTAGAAATGTCCCATCATATGTTGACTGCTTGGCAGGACAAGTATTTAGAGAAAAGTAATGTGTTTTGACCTTAGCAGGTTGTCTAGTTCTTTATATTTATAAAAACAACTAATTATGATAATTTTTTTTGATAAAAGCACTCTTTCTTGAGAATAGGTTAAGCTGAACTTCCATTGTAGGCACCTGAAGAAGTTCTTTCTTTCGTCCTGGGTCAAGAGTGGTAGATGTCAGATAAATAATGTTTGGTTACAGGGTTTTGAACCTACTGTCCTGTGACTTATCCACCAGACCACATTACTGTATCTCTACATACCTTCCATATATGATTGAGCATCATATGATTTCTTGGCTGAAGTCTGCACACATGACTCGTGAGAGAGGACTCAAGCTCTCTCAAAACAAGAAATCCTCAAGAGACTCCCGAAGATAATTAAAGTCAACTCCAGGAAGACACCTACACTTCCTCAGGGAGAGTCCATAACCACTCCTGATATCCGTCTAGGATCTTGAAACTCATCCTTTCTGCCAGATCAGATCAATGATATCCTTCGTCTGCAATCTAGAGCCTCGTTTTGGTATTGATTTAATTTATATCGTGAGAATCGCAGTGAGTGGGGAACTCTCTGAGTTGCTGTTTGCATTTGTTTAGATTCTGATAGCTTCAGATAAATGTATGTACGAATCTCTTGCAGGTATCATGCTGTGCCCTTTCTTGCCCTTCTGGTAGAATTTAGATCATTATTTTCTTGTGCTAATGCCTGATTGTTCTTAAAACTACAATGTATGTTTCTGTCAAAGTCTAAAACCAATTTTCATCATAGGGCATAAAGGCCAACTTGCAAATGCGTCCTGTTTGACCCGGGATAATGTTAATAATACTATGTAATAACATATTTACTCATTACGTCATCATGTTATTTAAAGGCGGGCTCACATGATGCGACTTGCTGCAGTGCGATTTTTTAGGAAACAATATTATTTGATACAAACCTTCAAACAAGGAAATTCATACTGTTCAAAGTTGCAGGTATTCTTATGAATACCAAAATTGAAATACAAGGCGATTGCGAACCCCCTTCTCTGTATAAATTCAAATTGTTTCCATACCGCAGTAACGTCACAGCGAGCTTGCGATTTTGAGGTAATTTGATCTTTACTCCTAATTGAAGGCTCGCAGTGGCGCAAAATTTTGATTACATTGCTCCTTTTATAATTTTTACCTCTCATATTATAACTTTGCATGTTTCAAATGTCGCATTAATAATACAAACTACTATTTGTTTAAAAAATTCGCATCACAACAAGTCGCATCGTGTGAGCCCGCCTTAAGGTGCTAAACATCTTGATTACTAATTACTTCATCCTCCTGATAATCACATATTAAACTTTTGGTCAACAGGTTGGTCAACCAGGTTGTTATTCAGGTACAATTAGATCAGTAGATCATCGGTTGTGGTTAAGAGTGTGAGACTAAATCTAGATTTGAGGTTTTGATTGCACAATCCTTGCATGATCCTATCAAGTTGATGTCTAATTACATTTAGTTCATCATGCGAGGTACGTGTATCCTTCAGGTTTACTAAATTCCTGCTGCGAAACCCATTGCATTCATGTATAATTATAATAATAAATCAGCCCATCAGTGAAATCAGGGGAAATTATTTTACTTTTTTCCAGTCAGGGAAAAGTCAGGGAATTTGATGAAAATGCTTCAAAATCAGGGAAAAGTCATGGAATTTCGATTGTCCCCAAAATCGAAAGTTCGGTAGTCAGTCAGACTAGTGTTTTATACTGCAAATAGTTCATAGCAACAACAAAGTAAACACACGAAACTGGAAATGGGTTTAAATAATTATCAGGGAATTTTTAGATTTCATCAGGGAAAAATCATGTAGATTTTGTTTTCTTAAAATGCTTTGAACCCTGGAAATACAGCATTTTTAATGCGCAGCGATCTTGTAAAAGCTTTTCAGAGGCGCAGAGGGAAAAGGAAAGAGAAAATGGAAACTTACGGCGAAGGATGCAAAAACATACAATCTAAAAAAAGTAAAGTGATAATAATATGATAATAAGAATAATGTTATAAATGTACTTCTATGATAATAATCCAAGCAGTCTGCTTTGATTTGATTTTTATAAATCTACAGTTTTTGTAGTAAATTTAGAATTATTGATAATGATACGTGTTGGATAACTATTTTAATATTTTAAAATGTCCACTGTAGGTTTTCATGGTACATGTGAGCATTCACAATTGGAAGGTTTCTATAACATTCCTTTTCCTCTTGATTCATTTCAAGGTATGTACATGTATGTGATTCATGCTCCACACTAGAGCATTTCAAATTATAGGCTATAGCTATAAAGAAGGATCTACAGGTATTGCATACATGAAATATTATTAAATCATGATGTCCCTCATCGACTCATTAAGGGCATCAATTAACGGATGATTATACAGAACTTGGCTTTTTATTTTTTACATCCAATCACGGCTCTGTCGAGAACGATACGAGCGGGAGAGTGATGAGTCGGTCCCTTGGCAACACCAGAGATGTCCCCCTTCCTGTGTTCGTTTCCTCTTTTATATCACGTGATGACATTCATGGTCTATTTTTGGACCAAGTTTCACGGGAAAACCTTAAATTTTGCTCAAGTGGTATACATCAACACTCTCTCGAAATGCATGTTGTCTAATCTTTCTATTTTCTCTGAAGAGGATAAAAGTATTTAGGACTTAATAAGTAGTGAAATCCTTGCTAGTACAATAGATTTGGTTTAGCTAATAGTAACCTAATTTAAACCAAGGAGAGAATTGCGCTTTAAATGAATTAAAAAAAAGGTGTACTAAACATTTAGAGAGTTGTCCACCAAATTAGTAATTTGGGAGCAATTTTACCAATTTGAGGATTTCCTAAAAAAGACTTTTAAAACTTTTAAAAGTTATTTTATAACTGATTGTGATGAGACACCTATATGGCTCCTCTCACTTTTCTGTTTCTTTTAGGAATGATTCTCTTTTAGGGTTTTGTTTTCCTTTAAAAATAATTGCTATGTGTACTTGTTCAATAATTTAGGGATGGCTTATACCACTTTTGCTAATATTAATCACATCAGTCAGTCCTGTACGTATATTCTTTCCCTGAGAGGCAGAAAGCTGTTAATTAAAACCCTTTAAAACATTGCTAACACCCTTCTGGCACTCACTCGATGTATTAGGATGGATTTTCTGCAAGTAGTGAGAGGATTTTGTTTTGTAATCCAGGTCTCACCTGTGGATTGTAAGTCTTGAGATATAATCTATCATGTTTCTAGGCTCCAAACTCTTCCTGTCTCAATTTCTCAGTCTCCTGTTTCTATCCCATTCGCTCTCCTTCTTGTTCTATCTTTATCTCAGTTTCTTTCTCTCTCCTTCTCTCTCTCTTCCATTATGACTTCATATTTTGTTGTTTTTTTTTTCTTTTTACAAATCAGGCCTTTTCAATCAGAAATTTTAATTGTTTAACAAATCCAAGGATTCATTTATTGGCAATAATGGGCTGATATGAGTAATTTTCATATCATTATATTACCATGACTAAATTCTTATGATTTAAAAAAAAGGTGAATATAGATGTAATGTCTGTATGACAACTGTAATAATTTTGAAAGCTAAACACAAGCACAAGAAACCCATTCATGGAAAAAAAAAGTTCTGTCTAAGATTAAACTGGAAGAATAGACTTCTTTTTTTAATCAAGTCAAACTGTAATTGTCTATTTATTCACATTTGAATGAATCATACACCTTATTCCTTTACTCTATTGAATATGGAACCAAAGGATTGCAGTCAATTGCAAATTTGAAAGAACTATTCTGATTGGTTGCTGGTCAGTCTTTTGAACAAATGGTGCATGCAACAATGATCTTGATTTGGCCATTGCAATTTTGCGATCGATTGGAAACCTTTGTGTTATTGAGCCCTGAACAGACATTTCCTGTATTCTTCGAACAAGCAGGGTGTAACCATGCCCCAATATTTGTATAAATATGACACTTTATATATAATAGTGAGGATTCATGCCATTTGAACGGGAGTGGTGAGTGGTGTGGTCGAGTGGATAAGTCAGCGGACTTACGATCACAAGGTATGCGGTTCGAATCCCGTCCATACCACTAGCATCCTTCGGCAAGGTGTCAACCTGCAAATTTGCCGTACTTGACCCAAGTGAGGTGAATGGGTACCGGTAGGAAGCAATTCCTTGAATGCTGTGAGCACCTTTCGGGGTAGCCTAGCTAAGCCGGGTAATAATTAACACTATAAGTGCTTAGAAACACCAAGGTTGATATATGTATTAAGCGCTATATAAATGTAACTATTATTATTATTATTATTATTATTGGAACCCCCAAATAGTTGTCACTGAATTAACCATGTAAAACAAACTAGGATGGGATAAGTACAATAGGGGAAGGGTAATGATGCTATATTTAGGACTTCCGTCTAGCGAAACGGCCTAGTCATAGTTAAGACAACAGGTGAGTGGATGCCAACAAAAGGGCATTGTCATCACAAGTCTTGGTTTTATATTGTTAAGGTTAGGAAGGTCACGAGAGTTGGCAATGTTTGTTTATTTCCAAACATCACGGGAGAAAAATATAGAGCTAATAAATTCATGCTGCTTTTCCTCTCCCCTCCCCATGTACATTTACAATAGCTATGTTCACACGGGACCATCAGGGTTTTAGTTCTCAAGGATTGTATCCTTAAGGATTTAGACCCCGACGGCTTGTTCTCTAGTCGGGTTCACTCAGAGTGCTTATCCTCAAGAATAATAGAGTCTCGATAAGCGGAAGTACAACTACAAGTTATAGGTAGCGCGTGCTATTCATTCCCCCGTACTACAAGAGGTCACTCTTATCCTCGAGAACACAAAACTCCAAGTTAAAATCGTGTCCACTCGGACAAACGCGCGATCGGAGACCACCCACCGCTTGGAGTTTGGAGCCTTAACCCTAAGATCTGTCGAGAACATAAACCCTGACTTGTCCTCGAGAACATAAACACCGAGTCCGTTCCAAGTTAACTCCAAGTTATCCTCGAGGACTAAGTTCTGAAGGATAACTTTGAGTTAACTTGGAGTTAAGGCTTGTTGTGTGAACGATACTTATTCTTGTTTGAGGAAGGATGAGGAAGGGGCTCTTTTTATCCCAACCTAAATTACTTTTAATAGTTCAAGAGTTAGTGGAGGGAAAGGAGGAAATAAAATTTTTAAGGAATTATGATCTAGCCAAACATTACGGTGTACCATGTACATTTGTAGGTGTGTAGTATACCCAGCTGCTGGCTGTCCAGACAGGTTAGATGTCTGGACAGACAGTTTTGACCAGTCATTTGAAAAGGTTTACAAACATTGTCTTCATATTTTTAGCACAAATGTCAGAATATATTACAGAGAACAGATATTGATGATGATAAGCATTATTTAACTTATACATTTACATTTGGCTTAATCCTAACACACAAAATAAAGGCTTTAATTTTGTTGGTGTCCAGACACCCTACCCCCCCCCCCCCCAATCATGTGGAGAAAGGAGATATGGGGGCCGTACCACAAAACCATCATAAGTCTAAGTTCTTGGACAACCCATTGAAACGCGTGTTAATTCAACAACACGTGTCCCTATGGGTTGTCCAAGAACTTAGACTTATGACAGTTTTGTGGTACGGCCCAATGGCTTCCAAGGAAGAGACAACAAAATTGTAAAGTCACCTCAGCTTCCTATTGTCTACCTGCACGATATCCAAAGTTATTTGTAAATTTTTAGAAGTTAGAGATGGATGTTTACTGTCGGAACTTCATCTTGGTGGTGTGACCTTGCTCCTTTCCTCTCCTTCACCTTTTACAACTTTGCTTAGAACCAATTTTTAGAACTAAAAAAATGCAATATAAGGTGCTTAGTCTTAGAGATGATCGCTTATATATTGTTTGTTTTGATGATTTCTTCAAAATTTTGGATTTAATGCCAATAAAATTTGATTTGAATTGATGTAAATGCCCTAAGTTTTGATAAATTAACTAATCCTTGATTGCCTTCAAATGCCCCATGGATAAGTAATTTCTCAGTCACTTTTTTTGATTTCGCATAAAACAATTGTTTAGTACTAAAAATGCAGACATGCCAAGTTCAAAAAAAAAAATTTGCGTGAGATCATTCACATCGTGTTTGAAGTGGTGCGCACGCGGCGCGCGTTACCACATATGCGCGTGTTACCACATATGCACGCATGCAGTAGTAATTTGTACACAAAAGAGGCGCGCGCGCACGCTACACATATTTCACGTAGTAAGCTATCTTGCATATAACGATCGCCTGCTTGAAGACATCGCACTTGCAATTGATGCGCGACAAAACTCCCGATATTTAGGGCTTTGAGACTCCAAAATGGTAAAAAAAATCTATAATAATGCTACTTTTTCTCATTTTGCGTGAGAAATGGGGTGTTCTGCGTGAGATCGTGAGACGGACCCGAAATGCGTGATTCTCACGCAAGATGCGTGAGACTGGGCATGTATGAAAATGCAATATAATTTTGATATGAAGGTGCTCAATGATATAGATGATCGCTTATATCCCCTGATTTTGAATAGATGGAAGAATCTTTGAATGCCTTCAAATGCCCCATGGATAAAGTCCTTTTTCCTCCTTCACCTTTTCCAACTTTGCATGAGACCAATTTTAGAACTCAAAATGCAATATAATTTTGATATGAAGGTGCTCAGTGATATAGACGATCGCTTATATCCCCTGATTTTTAATATTTTAAAGAATCCTTGAATGCCATCAAATACATGTACATGGACATGTACCTCATGGATAAGTTCCTAATGGGAAAAGGGAATGGCAGGAAAGAGGGTTCCATAGCTGAGTAGCTTTCTAAACGCATCAATATCATTCTATTGAAGATGCACCAATTCAATGCATTTCTCCTTTTTTTAGTCAGGAAATTATATAATTTGATGAAATGATCCCCTTTTAATGCTAATTTGCTGAGATATGCTATCAAAGCTTAGCATTTGTTTGTGCACTAGTTACAGTGTATCTTGTATTGTAGATCATTTCAATCAATAGATACAAGTATGAAGGAAAAGTATTGGCAAGAAATAATTCTTTAATCAAATGTATGATTAACAGTTATTGATGAAACTATTTGGCAATTAAACAAATGCTTTGTTTATCAAACACTCTCTTCTCTCTCAACCTTGCATTTCAATTTGATGAGATGAAAGAAGGAAATGTGTGTCGAGGTTAAGATTAAAGTCAAGGTTTTAAATATATCCTTTACAAAAATGTCACGCGTTGCAAAGTCAAGGTTGCGCTTGTAGTCTTCAGCAAAGTGCTTGTAATCTTGGTATTTGAGATGAATTAAGGGAAATTCAACATTGATCCGTTTACTTACAAAGCCCCTAAGTACCTCACATGTAGATAATCCCCATTATCAATGAAATTGTCACTAATAAGTTTAGATATACTACCAAATTGTATACTTTGTAAAATTGTAGGCATGTTTATAAATACTTTGAAGATCACAATTCTTGATTTAATAACTGAAATATTAAATCACCACATCAATAAAAAAATAACAATAAAAGAAGCAATATTGCTTGATTATCCTGACTCATGTTCAATTTTGAAAATCCAAAGGATGCCAAACTGGCTCGATGGGACGGCCATGGTTCTGTAGGGACGATCCTTGTTTGTTGATGATGGTGATAAATGTAAACCAGACAGAAGATGTGGGGCTGGGGTGCAACTGATTAGAATCTTAACGATAGATTGCTTGTGTGTTTAACGTCTAGTCATAATAGAATGGTAGGCAACTCAAGGAAGTCTGTCATTGTCTTTGGGATTCTCTTCAGGATATCGTCTGAAGGTCTTCGGATAATTTTAAGGGACGTTGTCGCCTTGCATGTGTATTTTATAACGTCCTTCCTCCCCCTATGAGGTCAATAAGTTCAGCTTGTTCGACCTGAAGATCCTCTCACAAATGACCTGTCATTTTAAGTCTAGGGGTGTTTCACTAAGACGTTTTTAAAGTTATGAATGACATTATGGACGACTGTTGAACAGATCTTATGCTTTACAATGTAAATGATTAAGAATGTAATTAGTATAGCACCCAAAAACATGTTTCAGTCGTTTGTAAAGTCATTTGTGACTTGGTTCCCAGTATTTTACCTACCCTAATGCCAGCAGATTTTTATTTTGCTCACATCTCATTACAAAAAGTAGATACACCTGCTCAAAAAGTTCTAAAGGGATCCGAACTTTTTGAGTGGCAAAAAATAATTTTGAAAGACTGTAAAATGCTTTCCATCTGTAAGATACCATATGCTTATGAATCCATTTAAAGACGATCTGATTTTGCTATAACACACATTTCTCATAGACCCCTGCCCGAGTATACTCTAGACTTTTTGCAACAGGTCAAAGGGGAAATCTACACTGATAACTTCAATAAAATGAGAATGATGAGAGAAACATATCAGTCAAAGTTAAATGGAAATCTGATTGAGGATAAGAAAGTGATTTATGTTTCAAAAGTTGTAAATGTCATGTTTGTAACATGCCAATGCATTCTGTATTGAATCTTAACAGGACATGTATGGCCATAGATCCCTACCCTACATCATTGGAACACCAGCCTTTATGCAAGACGATGACGTAGGACTCATGGACTTGAGTGAAGAAGGTAAATTGAATAAACATATTTGGAATAACAAAGGGCCAAAAAGGGAACCACATTTTAAGAATAATAAACAAAATAATCCCACATTTAAGGGAAATCAAAGATAAAACTCCCTTATGATAGTGGAAAAATAATACCGGTAAACAAAATTATGTGAAGTACAGGGGGGGGGGTCGGTATTTACCCATTTGTATTAATACATTAAAAAAGATCATGATTGTATTATTGAATTCATTGCAGATATAAGAACTTTATTACGGTATTAACGAATAGCCAACACATTATTTGGTACAGTGTTATGCTACCTGTATGTACATTTATACAGCTCATTTTTCATTCTTTTAAATATTCTAACATCACTTACTTCATTCCCAAAATATGTGCCATGGCAAACGCCTAATCAGTTGAGGCAAAACAAATGTCAAATTTATATGAAAGAAGTAACCATTCTCAGTTCATGCTAAATTCCAAATGATTAATTTTTGGGATTAAGCTTACATCATAGATGGCTTAATTGATGTCACCAAAGCTCATGTATTTGGGATTGATAATCCCTTCCTTTGGGGATTACAGGAATTATTGATAATGTCAGCTTGTAGTGAAGATAATATGTTGGAAATATACTTTATTTTGCAAATTGCTTAATTTGCGCATTGATTGAGTTAATCGTTTGTTTTTTAATCATTTATTTGATAGGCTTATTGAAAAGCATTTGAAATGTGTTTTGCATTCTAACACTAAAGTGCAATTTCTAAGTGTTCGTCTGTTAAGCTTTTAAACGTTCTTGATTTAGTGGATATAATTCTCTTACTATTTATGTTCTGAAGGTGAAAATAATATATACATGTTAATTTCCATTAAACTTTCTTTATGTCTTTTAGAAAGAAGAAGGAGACGGATTCCAGCGTTGAAACTCTCTATATCAAGAAAAGTCAGAACTGTCAGACTCTGAGGTATGAAAGCCAGTCAGATACATACATTTGATTCTTTTATTTCTTTTTGAGACTTCTCTCAGTATAAGCACAAAATTAAGTTAGTGGGATTAAGTTAATATTCTTTTTCACTTTACAACACAGAATATTGACACAAATTACTGAAAGCATTTTGAGGAGAATATGAGGAGAAATACTTGAGGAGAAAGTGGCAAGAAATGTTTAAGAAATAAACATCATACTGTCCCAACCACTGCTGAACTTTCATCGACCCAAGCAACCATCTTCCGTGATAGTATGCTCCCTTTAAGCGAAATCGCCATTTATATCATTAGGTCGTTTGCTTAATTAAATGCGACATGTTTAATTGAAGTGTTCCCCCTCCTGCCTTGCACGATTATAGATTGGCAGGCGTCCGCAAAGTTGCCTTCCCAATAAACTGGAAATTAGAACCACGCTCATTGTCATGCAGGCGTTCTAGTTTCCAATGGTCCCATAAATTGATTAATTTTGTAGGTCTCTGTCTGTATTTTATATAGACCATAACTCATCCATGCAACTTTGTGATGAACTATTGTATTGGGTATGGCCCAAAGTCGGCAAAGACGAGGGCTTACATTAAATATCATTGGAGAAATGTTTCAGATGGAAACCTGTCCCTCTCAAATTTAAATACTTTTTATAGGTCCTATTAATTAATTTATTCTGTAGATATCTCATATAGACCATTACGATCTATTAATAAAGTGTTTTTGCAGTGAATTACTTTTATGGATGTGACTGTAAAAGAGCATGGAGTAAGCTAATTATAGAAATATAATCTAAATAAAGAATGAGATAGGATCCTGCCTCTATCAAATTTATATGTAAACATTCAGACATTCCCAGTAGGTCATTTAATTGATCAAGTACATGTAGTACAACTTTGCATTCCAGGCTATAAACCAGTCATCATTCATACGATTTTGGGAAAAACTACACATCTTTATTGAGGCAAAAACAAGGTAGTACATACAATTGAATTGTATAGATGTGTAAAGATAAGATCATGCCACTATAAACATAGATATTTGCCAGGATGAATCTTATGAATGAATCATTTATTCAGTAGATTTCTTTCTACATTTTGTGGATCATTTATGATTAATAAGTCAACAGATTCAAAATGGTGTATCCTATTGTTTAAAACGCTTTCCTTCTTTTTTTTTCTGGTGGTAGTATACCGATACAGAGACCGAGTCTGAGTTTACAGGTGGCAGACCGAAGATGACGGCCGATACAACAGCAACATCCACAAACAAGGTACTGAGCATGTTCCTTGAATGCATGATCAAAAAATGTATCCCTCAGGGACCTACAAGACATCTTTCGTACCTTTTTGTGGGAGGGTTTGATCATATATATTTAGTAAATTTTGGGTGCAACAAAAATTACTAACATCTTTGAATATTAGAAGACTATTAAAAAGATACAAAATGGACATAATTCAATCACTGGGCAAGACACATTTAAAAGTCATTGAATTTTAAAATTATGTTCCCTTTTGATACTTAGTTGGATTAAAAAAGATTATTCTGTCTTGTTTTTTAAATAAAAGGTTTTAGTTCTTGACTGAAAGTAATAACTGCAAATGAGCTACATGAGCCAGTGGCACACATTTCCAATATAGATCTTCATATGTCTGACATAAATAAATCTTCATTTGGTCAAAAGAAATCAAAATGATTTTGATGAGGATTTAAAATATGACTATTAACTTTAATTCCATAATATTAAAAAAATAATGTTGTGCATGTTTTCCTTTAATAATCACCACAAAGTGAATCAGTAAGGCCTGAGTTTATGCATGTTGTTTAACACACCAGTGTGTTCACAGTATGCACTTGTGTTATAGTGGTCCCCTGAAGCACCCTTCCCGATGTGAATGTTCCATGTAGAGGTTACCCTGTTTCAGGTCAAACACAGAGGATGTCCTTTTAAATCACTTGATATTTCAATTTGGGATTAGACTTTTATCGACGTAAGAACAAATTCTGATTGAATGCAGTTTCCTATACGTGATCGTAACTGTCCTATGAATTTACCAATATTGGCATATTAACCATTTTCTTACTGTGGGTGATAAATGGCAACCAAGGAACCAAGTTTGTGATAATGTATTTGAAAGTCTTAGAATTCGTTTCTTTCTGATAAAAAAAAAAATGGTAGCCATTTTGTGTAGTTATGTTAAAAGTTATGTTTAGTGAAATACATTTGATGCCCAATCGAGGAATAAATCCAGAATTGCAAGTCTAAATTATGAACCTCAAAACTAATTGGAGACTATTGTTTTTAAAAAAAACTGGTAGTATCCTTGTGAATTTTGTTCAGATGGAATATATTTTTATGCCCAAATTTGGAATGAGATAAGAATTAAAAGTCAGAACTGAGACAGTAAATAAATTATCAATCATTTGCGATAATTGAATACAAAGCAGGTTTCATAAAAGAAGTTAAGTTAAGACAAAGCTGAAATGTGAAATATACCAATTAAGCGGAGAAGGGGTAGTTGTGAAGGTAAATTGCCAATTGGTCTAAACCTACTTTGACTAATGACCGTTTATCCTCATACCATATGGTCTAATTCCATTTCGTCTACAAAAAGTTTATCTAATTGCCATTAGGTCAAAGTGTCACTTCGCCAATTACCATTTCGTCTAAATCCCATTTGGTCTAATGTCTAATTGGTCTATTACCATTAGGTCGATTTCTGTAACTGACTGGAAATATACCAAATAGTCACTTGGGAATGAGATGAAAAGGCAGTTAGACCATTTGGCTATAGACGAATTGGCAATTAAACCAAATGGTCATTAGACCAAGTGAGAATGGAAGTTAGACCAAACTGTTAGTAGACCATATGGGTTTAGCACATGTGGTATTAGGCCATCAGAGAATTGGGCCAACTGCTATTAGACCAAGTGGATATAAACCGTTATGAACACCTTGCCATGTTTTCTACTGCATGCTGTTGATAATCTAACCCACAACCTTTTGGCTAACAGAGCGATTCAGAGGAATCAGATACTGGTTTATTTGACGATGAGGAGCCTTCAGACCAAGAGGCAGCCGCTCAGGTATAACTTCATCCTTTACCATTTGACATTATTCATTTAATCATCTCTTCTAAGTGGTAACAAAATATTACCATGTTCATCAAAAGAAATAAGAAATTTGCTCATTGCGACTAAAGTGAAGGGATTGGTGTAAAAACACTTCTGTGGATATTTGGAAGATAATTTGTTGTATAGTTGTGGTTATCACTGTTTCCTATTATGTTATTGTTATCCCATCTATGTTTGTATGTCTGATATATACCCGGTAACCATAAGTCTTTCTCAAACTGTCCTACAATCGTTCAAGCATCTGGTCTGATAGGAATTTTATATTAATTATCAGTTTTATAAAGCAATTTACAATAAATGTAGATTGCATTTATTATCATTACGGAGTACATATATTTTGGGTCAAAATTGAGTCACTCGGGAAGCAGAGCTGTCATTTGTGTGAGCCAACTAGGGATGTCTTTTTAAAGTTATTTCAAATTTAGAGACAGTCTGGGGATGTGTAATGTAAATTATGACAGATAACTTGATTCTTGACAGATATTTTATCAAGTATTCACTTCACATTGCATGACTTTTTCTCAAACATGATGAGGTTTAAACCAAAACCTACCCCAAGTAATGATTGCATATCATCCTCACTGCACCACCTCCCCCTTGCATGCCCTAAATGTCAATGTATCCCCGAGGATGAGGATTAATATTGAGTCATGAGATGGTTTCTGTACATGTCTGTATTTTTATGTTATATGTTTGCTTCTGTTTCTAAGCCAGAGATTGAGGGTTGGAAAAACGCAGAAGCATTTATGTTGAATATTTGCAATGTTTCAAGAGGATAAGACACAGAGAAGTAAAGAGTGCAAATCTGTGCACAACTCTTATCTGTTAATTTTATTTTCAACATTCTTTTATTTTCCCGTTCTTACAGAGGAATTAAATGTTTTTATACTAACTTCTTCCACAAAAGATTAGGTACAGAGATATTGGTTTTCCCAGGAGTAATGAATATAGATGCTTTTTCTAAAACTACTTAGCAATTGGGCGATATGTTGTTATAAGGCACCAATGTCATAAAGACCAGTTTAATTTCAAAGATTTATGCACTACATTATGATGATTAAGGCCTACAGATTTTTTGGTTTGTATAATTGCAGCAAGCAAATATCACGAGTGCATTTTACAGTTTACTTTAATACATTTATTGTTTTTTTATCAAATTGTAAATGCTCTTTAATAATAAAACTAACTTCTTGTTTGTATCGTTTGTTGATGTATGATCTCAGCCGATGAATTTCCAAGATGAGTTATCCTCCAAGCTAGGAGGGGGCATGGCTAGGGGTGCACACAACCAAGAACCAGAGAATACAGTAAGACAGAGACCACGCCCTATTAAGATGAGTTATCCTCCAAGCTAGGAGGGGCATGGCTAGGGGTCGCACACAACCAAGAACCAGGAGAATGACAGGTAAGACAGAGACCACGCCCTATTAAGATGAGTTATCCTCCAAGCTAGGAGGGGGCATGGCTAGGGGTGCACACAACCAAAACCAAGAGAAATGACAGGTAAGACAGAGACCACGCCCTATTAAGATGAGTTATCCTCCAAGCTAGGAGGGGCATGGCTAGGGGTGCACACAACAAGAACCAGGAGAAATGACAGGTAAGCACAGAGACCACGCCCTATTAAGATGAGTTATCCTCAAGCTAGGAGGTGGCATGGCTAGGGGTGCACACAACCAAGAACCAGGAGAAATGACAGGTAAGCAGAGACCACGCCCCTATAAGAGAGTATCCTCCAAGCTAGAGGGATGGCTAGGGTGCACACAACCAAGAACCAGGAGAAATGACAGGTAAGACAGAGACCACGCCCTATTAAGATGAGTTATCCTCCAAAGCTAGGGGGCTGGTGCACACAACCAAGAACAGGGAAATGACAGGTAAGCAGAGACCACGCCCTATTAAGATGAGTTATCCTCCAAGCTAGGAGGAGGCATGGTAGGGTGCACACAACCAAGAACCAGGAGAAATGACAGGTAAGACAGAGACCACGCCCTATAAGATGAGTTATCCTCCAAGCTAGGAGGGGCATGGCTAGGGGTGCACACAACCAAGAACCAGGAGAAATGACAGGTAAGACAGAGACCACGCCCTATTAAGATGAGTTATCCTCCAACTAGGAGGGGCATGGCTAGAGGTGCACACAACAAAAAACCAGGAGAAATGACAGGTAAGTCAGAAGACCACGCCCTATTAAGATGATTATCTCCAAGCTAGGAGGGGGCATGGCTAGGGTGCACACAAACCAAGAACCAGGAGAAATGACAGGTTAAGTCAGAGACCACGCCCTATTAAGATGAGTTAATCCTCCAAGCTAGGAGGGGCATGGCTAGGGTGCACACAACCAAGAACCAGGAGAAATGACAGGTAAGACAGAGACCACGCCCTATTAAGATGAGTTATCCTCCAAGCTAGGAGGGGCATGGCTAGGGGTGCACACAACCAAGAACCAGGAGAAATGACAGTAAGCAGAGACCACGCCCTATTAAGATGAGTTATCCTCCAAGCTAGGAGGGGGCATGGCTAGGGGTGCACACAACCAAGAACCAGGAGAAATGACAGGTAAGTCAGAGACCATGCCCTATCAAGTTTGGTAAATTGGTTTGCATGATTATACGTAATGAATTCGGAGACAAGTTATCTTCCAAGCTAGGATGGAAGAGTTTGTTCTAGGCTTCAAAGTGGTCATTTGTTCCTTTATTATTTGTTTGGTGTCACATATGTTTTCAAGGAGAGAGAAGCTCAGCTGGTTTATTGAATGGATAGGGGACCTGCAGGTTGAATACACAGGGCTGACACACCCTTACTCCTTTTTGAACAGTTGAGAGTTTATGGCCCGAATTCACAAAGGTGGTTTCAAAACCGTGGACTGAAACTGTGGATTATGTAGATTTTGTGAAATAATTACGCTTAATTTTAGCACGGACATTGAAAAAGGTCCAATATGAATGCGTGATTTTGTCATAACGCGCTAGATTTACGCCAGTTGCTATGGTTTTGACATAATGAGCCCACCGTTTTGAATTAATGAGTCCACTGTTGAGTCAACAGTTTATTTAAATTAATTTGAATAAACAGCAGACTTAACCATAGCGACAAGCGTATATTTAGCGCTCTGTGACAAAATCGCGCATTCATATTGGACCTTTCTCACAGTAAGCGCTAAACTTAAGCGTAATTATTACACAAAATCTACATAATCCACGATTCGTGGATTTTGCAGAATCCACCTATGTGAATTCGGGCCATTGGTTTATACTCAAAATGGAGGCTTCCAAGGGATGGTTTAGGAGGAGGGAAACAATGTTAGATTTGAATGTATGAAGTACTGTACTTGTACGATTATTCTTGTTGATACTGCTACATGTATCATACATTGTTTGCCCCTGACATTTTCCTCTGAGGTTCTGGAAGCTTTGCATCATTTTTCCAAGGGAGATGATTGTTATGATTCTGATTCTAATAGTGATAATTTGCAAATTTGTATTGTGAAATTTGAACAACGGCAAAACTAATTTACTTAAGCACATCACAATATAATAAGATTATTAAGCTACTAGATAAAATTGTGAATCAATATTGTAGTGAGGATGAAAGACTTGAAAATCTTGGTTCCTCATAGTGGTTCCTTTGGTATGAGGTCTCTACAACATCACCAGCAAACTAACTCAAGACAGGTGATTTGGGGCAATAAAATTCTTTATTCCGTTAATCATCATTGTGCCTGAAGAATATTATTTATTATTTATAATCATTAAATACTGGCAGATAAGCAGTGGACATCAACGAGTCCTCCCTCTTTATTTCATTGCAGATGAGTCGAACAGAAACAGAACAATTTCAGAGGGTAGCAAAGCATCGTCACAGGAGAGTTCCAAGAAAGGAACGAGAAGAAAGAAGCTTCCACTGGATAGAGAGAAGAAGAGTAAGAAAAAGAGATCAGCTTCCAAAACTGAAGGTAGGCAAAAAATAATGATGATATTAATATGGACTTGTATAGCATATTAATCCATTGTCCATTGACCTGGACGTCCCTGTAGTAAGTTTATGGGGAAGAGAAAATGAGTATTCAATGGGTTAATGGTGTCTTGCTACATCTCCAAGGAGCTTTTGATGATTACCCCTTCTCTAGCCTAGCTGTCCTGGTGAAGGGAACACAGTGCCATAGAGAGAGTCTAGCCTTCTCTGTTTCAGTAGTTATCAAAATAATTCAATGTGCTTGCCTAACAAAGCAGCACAAATTAAAATTAGCCACGTTCATACCTACTGTTCACAGAGTAGGTTAGACTCTGTAAATATGGCAGTGATCACTGTGCTCATTCATGTTTGCAAGCATTCGCCGCCCAGTGGGATACCCCCTCATGGCGATAATGTAATCTCCCTACATACTGCTACCAATTTACTTCACCTGGGTTAAGTGTGACAAATTGAGGTTAATGTCTTCCCAATGGACATAGAGTGGCACACTTCTGGACAAAACTTTGAATCCAGTATTCATGAAAGTGTACAAAACTTAAATCCAAGTTTATCTTCATGTTAAGCTGGGAGTAAATTTACCCTGTCTTGTATCAGTGGATCCAATTTTTTGCTAATACAAGATTGAATACAAAGAATGTATTTATTTTTTTCATTTCATTAGAATGAATTATAATATACTGGCTTTAATATAAGAAATTTGTATAGTGTTGGATTCTCTCCCAAGTAAAGGGAACCGGTCATGTGGATTGATTGTACTGCATTAGACTGTAGAGGGAGTTATCCACATAGTTTCACTATTAATGTTTGAGCTATTAGTCTTGTAAAAGTTCATACTTAAAAAGGAATAAATGCATGATTAGGAATATTTAGCGAGAACATTGACAGTTTGGTGTTGAAATACACTATCACATGTTATTGCTCATACTGTAAATTGGTACATGAAGAGTTACTTATTTAATATGATATAATTTGTTTAATTGTTGAAGCTAATTATAGGCTTTAGATGGATAATTTAGTATTCTTCTATTTGTGTATTTATTTTTTTATTTTATTTATCTTTTTATACCATTTTTTCCCTTTTCTGTCGTGTTTTTTTTTGTTTGTTTGTTTTGTTTTTGTTTTTGTTTTTTTGGGGGGGGTGTTTCCACACAGGATTTGCTAGATTACAAGAAGAGAGTATGGACACAAAACACAGATTAGAGAATATAATATGAATGATAGGCTTTTTAAGTAACAATTTGATTGATTAATGTAATTAATTGGCTTTGTGTGTGTTAGGATTGCACTCAATTACAAAATTAATATCTCATTCACATGATCACTCACAAATTATTCCCAGAGAAAGGAATTGAGCTCATTTCCTTTACAATTTCGTGCTTTTCGAAATAACAATGTCTGTATTTTGTCAATAATCCCTAATTCAGCTTTTGATCAAGATAACTGCATAACTGAAGTACACTCATATTCTGACAATCATAGCCTCTTAATCTCTGTTGGGATCAATCCACAAATATCAATATGGATTAGAGAGGGATTAATTCCCGCAAAATCAGGAGCCCGTAACCTGCTGGGTCGAGATAAAGACAGGAATGATGCTATTACTCTATTACTCTCTTTTAAGAGAGAAGAGACTTGATTGATAGTCAGACTTGTTGCCGTGAGTAACAAGGTTTTGTGGGCGTGGCTGCAGAAGAGGGATTTAGAGGGGAGCGGTTTAGCCCCCCTCAGCTTGTAGGAAGCTATCTATTTGTTAGTGTGTCATGTCATCTGACCTGGCGGGATTAAGATATTAACCACGTACAGTAGAGGGTCAGGATTATCATGTGAGAGAAAAATTGTACAGTATGTTTATAAATTGGGATATCATTCAAAATTTCATGTAAATTATTCCTATTGATACATGAATTCTAAAATGGACCTCATCCAAAGTTTAGGCTATCCCATGTGAAAAAAAAGTAACATGATATTAACTGTGTTTGTAAGGTATCGATAAAGGTTGTGTTTGAATATAAACTGGATCTTTCATAAATTTTATAAAATATTCAAGAGGTAGGAGGTAGTATAAGAAAGACCAACATCATATTGTGTTGTAAAAGCATCATTACGGGAACAAGCAGCAGAACAAGAAGAGATAATAAAAGAAAGTATTGCTGCCATAATAATTGAATGGTGTGTAGCATTGACAGTTGTTGTATGATATAAATAAAACAGGCCAATTAACAATGAAATGGGTTCAGTTGGAATAACATTTATGCTCTAAAATTTAAATAATCGTAATTAATAATGCGAGAAATAAGGCATAGCTCTGTAGGTAGAGCTTGGTTTGAAACCAAGTGGATGCACCTGTGGACTTTGGGAAGGCATTTATCTTCATTACCAAGTTCCCCTGGATAGGACTTAAGCCGTAGGTCCCCTAATTGATTAATTTTCCATATTCAATTGCTTTCCGTAGCATTCCAGGGAAATAAAGGGAATAATTTATTCATTCATGACTATTTCTTTCTTTTCTTTAGATGATAATCTGTTTGGGGAACAGCCTGGCCAGGAAGATGGGGAAGGTGAAGATTCTCCGTTTGGAAAGAAAGGACTTTTCAGCAGCTCCGGTGGTGGCCTCTTTGATGATGACAAGGAGGACGATGTAAGAAATGTTATGACTTTTGATGATGGTGATGATGATGTTGGTAGTGGTGGTGATTGGTGATTGTGGTGGTGGTGGTAGTGATATTGATGATGATGATGATGATAGTGATTGGTGATGGTGATGATGATGATGATGATGATGATGATGATGATGAATATGATGATGAATATGATGATGGTGGTGATGGTGGTGATGATGATGATGATGATGATGATGATGATGATGATGGTTGTGATGGTGATGGTGATGATGATGATGTATGTGATCATGCATGACTGTACAGTCTAAGGACTGGCGGAGACGTCCACAGGTTGAAAAAAATGGAAGTTTGGGACAGCTGCTGCTGCTGTTATTCCTCTGTTTTCTATTTGTGCTCACTCTTTACATTTGTTGGCTAGACATTCTTCTTGGACTTATAACATACATATTAATTTATTTTATGTATAATGTAGCTACAGTTAGCTTATATGTGTCTTGGGTTTACTTTCTTTTGTTGCTTTTATTTATGCCATGCATTTCATTGTGATGGGTTTCAATTAAATTGATTTCCTCCCCCTTTTTTTGCTTGTAATGTTTACATTTGAGGTCACCCTCACTTTACACTATCATAGGTGCCAAAATTTAATCATTTTTACCCTGATTTAGTTACGATAAATGAAATCTTCTATGACACTCCCTTTATATGTTTTAATCTCATGATCCTTCCATTTCCTTCATCACCTTGTGTGGTCTCTAGGAAACTGAAAACATTTCAATGCACATTACATGTTTGGAAACTATTGTACGGACATGGCGAAAATTTTGGCAACAAGGGTTGTTTTGATGACGTCTATATTTGGTGATGGTTTCATAGGCATGAGTAACCCTTTGTTTATAATCAGGATGATGTCAACGGAGATCTTATTACAATGTTGACATTTTACGTGATTAGTAATTGATAAATTTTGACATTTATACTTTGAATGGGTTTTCAACATCTACATATTTCACACTTTCTTTTATATTGATTATATACAATTAAAATTTTTAAAAATAAACAAAAATAGACACAGAATAAAATGAAAGAGTGTTTATATTGCGCAGCCACTATAATAATATATTCTACTGCGCAGAACAAAATAAATCATACATTTCAGAGAACTTTACTAAGAAGATAAAGGCTTAAAGGCTTTAGGAATACTTTTAATCCCTAATAATCAAGGAAATTGGTGCTAACCTATTAGTCTGATTCCCCCCCCCCTCCACCTCCTCTCCTATATTTGGTATATTTGTGATTTTGCTTTTTTTTTTTTTTTTTAGTCAGTCTGCCTCTTTCTATTCCCTGTATTTCCTCCTCACTTATTCACCCTTCGTAGATTGAATGATATATTTTAGAATACATATTATGTTGTTTGGTAAAACCTGAAGATTGCACATATTCGTATATGACACATGGCAGGTTTCTAGTGCAGTAGGAAGACCTGCAAATTGTAAACAACAACAACTCTGAATTACAGCTTTTAGATCATCTTGAAGGGAATCTAGTGTAGTGGCAAGGTGTGTGGAAGATGAAGAAAACTACAGTCTGTGTCAAAAAAAATGGTACAGTCGGTGAAAAAATCATTTAGGTGTGAAATCTTTTCATATAATGTGTGTTTGTGGTACCAAAATGAAGCCAAAAGATTTTTTCCTGCTGATGCGCTTTGCCCTGTATAATTTGCTTTCGTAAAACAAAAGTTATGCTAAGTTTTGTGCGACGAGGAACAAATCGAAATTACGCACTTCTATTGTTCTGGAGCGCTGAATTCACGGTCATTATGCGAAATCGTACACAAAGGCATGGGACGGCGTGCGACAAATGGATTTCCCTGGATTGTAGAAAATTAGTCATATCTCAAAAAAATACTGCACCAAATGTGATGAAAAAAATTGCAGAAGAAAGAGTGATATTCGTGCTTTATGAAAATAACAAACAATACCACTTTGATATTAACCTTCACACTATAAAAAAATGTTTTCCAACTGTACCATTTTGTTTGACACAGACTGTATTGTGAGCTTTTCTGTTGTTTTCATGATATTTGGGAAGAATATCATAATAAAGAGCCCCACAAGAAAAGATTGCTCTACAAATGCCCTAATAGTCATAATATGATCCAAAATATACCACACAGCTGACATGTTTGGGTCCAGAACATTTTGTGTTGCCCCATATATGGGCAATTCCACGGTAACTGACGTTACACACAACCAGAATTTTCTACATTCTTTGTGTTGTAGTTACATAAATAAGAATACCTGGATCTTCAAATTAATAGACCTAAATAAGTTAGTGTAAAGCAAGGCGTTGTATAAAAAAATTCCACCCAAACATCATTTCCATTGAAACGCCAAGCAAAAACGTGTCGGTAACTGACGTTACAGTAAACGGACATGCAAAATCAGAGTGTTTGATCATATCTCAATATCTCATGTCCACGAGGTGTTATAATGATAAGTCTTATATGACATCATTCCTAGGTCTTTATGAACAGATTTGCAAAATAAGAAGAGATTTTCATAATTTTTGTTTATGCTGGGGAAACTTTTGTGAAGACATGTCGGTAACTGACGTTACGTAACTGACGTTACCCTTACATCTTCCATAGACTTTACACATGTAAAATCCCAATTTTGAATCGGATCCAAATATTTTGTTTTCCTGGCTTTTGAGAATTATGTGTTTGATATGATATCATACCTATGTTCTAGGCAACAGATTGGCCAAATAAGAAGTAATGTAATCATTTTCCTATTATTTAGCTAAAACTTTACTGAGAACATGACAGTTGTACACATACATTTCCTATAGGATTTGTACAGAATATTTTGAAAATTTTATTTGTTACTACTATTCCATCACTTAAATATTGGAATATGTTAGTATTAAGATATCAGAAACTCTAAAATAGTTTTTTGAATGATTAATACACGTAGGATGTCCCACACATGTATTTTTGTGTAGTGCATGTGAATCTTGGCAGAATTGGGTTCACTTATCATTTGTTGATTCTAAATCCTCACAGCACACAACAATTCTTTATAGGTGAATAGGTGAATTGTTATCAACCTTTTGAAAATCACTTTTAAACAGTTTCTTCCTCGATTCAAACTTAATGTATGAACAGTAATTTCCATTTAACTCATTTTGTACAAAGTTATGATCAGTAGTTATAAAATGCTGAATTTCAAAGCTGGGTATTGAAATTTGTTGAAAATTGCTGCTAGTCTTTGGCATCAAAATGAAAGCCTGTCAAAGTAAAGTGTTTGTTCTGTGCTTTGTTCTATCAAAAATTGTGTACATCTCAGCAGCTGCACAGACATACATGTAGGAGCTTTGATCATACTTTTTTTTTTCTTTTTTCTTCTTCATTTATGTATTATAAAAATACAGAAAGAAGTTTTTGAATACAACCAAAAATTGTATTTACATTTATCATAACATTTAAACTTGTTTGCTCATATTCCAAATACAGAATATATAGCAATGGATCCTGATGACATCAATAGATAATTACTGAAAATCTAAAGTAGATTTGGAGGGGCTTAGGCCTACATGAACATGTACATGACATGGCTTTTCCCAACTCTTAAATCATTAAAAGAAGAAGTTACCATTGACACATACAGTCTTTTGATCACTAGATGATTAGTTTAATCAATGGTAATTACTTCAGATACATACAGGTGTCCAAATTGTAATTTTTTTTAAAGAAACGATAATTGCATTATGGTAACTGACGTTACACTAGGTCATGGTAACTGACGTTACACAAATCAGCTATCAATTTTGACTTGATTGTATGTTGAATATCCATAGCTTTGCTATTGATAATAATGAGATGCAGTCATACATTAGAAATCTTAATTGGCATAGTTGATACTTTCTTCGTTGTGGAAAAAAATAAACAATTTCATGTTTTCGGTAACTGACGTTACATCCCAAATGAGGGTAATTTAAATTTCAAGTTTTTTACCAAAGTCACAATTGAACCAAATTTTTTGAAATACAGTTTGATAAAGTGTCTTTCAAACAACTTTATCCATGTGAAAGATTATCTGATACCGAAAAGTTTTAGTTGGGAAAAATGAAAATGATTTTTTTGTAAATATACCTTTACTATACCAAAAATCTATTGTAATACTTCGGCATTTGTTTAGAAGGTGAAAATGGCCGCCATCGGTAAAAATTTTATTGATTCTTAAAACTTCAACTCACATATTTTTTGAAAATCACCATTATTTTAACCAAATATCATTTTGAATTTCTTGCACCCTTGTCCGGATTTCTGTGGAATTGCCCACATGCATTTCTGTATAAGTGCATGTGACTCAAAGCTGAATTGGGTTAACTTCTTATCATTTTGGTGATTCCAAAACCTCACAGCATAAAATAATGCTTAGGGAAATGTTATCAACCTCTTCAAATTACTTTTAGACAGTGTCTTCCACATTTCAGTGTCATGACTAGAACACTAGTTTCACTTTATTCATTTGTAATGAAGGAAAGACATAACTTCCCTCTTTCCAATCCCAGTCACACTAATCTCCTTGTGATATCATTCTTAAATCAAAATGTGAGTAGATTCTATCAAACGCAGAGATTTACCAAGTTTCCACTTTTCTGAAAAAGAGCTTCTTTATCGTTTCTTTCTTTTATTATCACATACATGTATGGCACTATCACATTATTGTGGCTCCATGACAATTGCTCTGCCGACAATTGCCCTGCTGCGAATTCTGTACACTTTGGAATGACTAGCTTCAACCCTGAACTTAAAGCTAAGTGTTGTAGTCATAAGATTGAATCGTCAAAGAAACTGTCTCAAAGTGATTGGAAAGGTTGATAACAATGCACCTGAGAATCGTTTATTGATCTGAGGTTTTGGAATCAAGAAAATTATAAGAAATTTACCATATTCTTCCAAGAGTAACAAGCACTGCACTAAAAAATGCATGTATGGGACTACATGTACATGTGCTCACATGTTCGGGACCCAAACATATTAGCTTTTTCATATCATATCATATTTTTCATGTCATATTATCATTATGAGGGCATTTGAAGAGCAATCCTTTTCAGAGGAACTTTCTACTATAGAATTCTTCCTAAATACCTTGAAAATAATTTGAAAGCTCACAATTATTTTTTTGACCCATCGTTCACCTTTCCCACCACACTAGATTCTCATTAACAATATACCCTTCCCTAAACCTAATCCTACCCTAAACCTAAACCTAACATAAAACCCTAATGCAACCCTAACCCTAAGCCTACATCTTAGATGAAATAAAGCGTGGAGCAATTGTCGCAGGAGAAAATGTTGTGTCACCGTTATTGTGAGTAGCACAGGAGCTGTAAGATTCTGTTTACATTGCCCAGTATTGTAGTTTTGTTTTGTCGTTTCGGAAAGCTGGGTGACTCCCAACTCAGTCACCCTAATCTCTTTGTGATATCATTCTTACATCAAATCTTTTCCTACTCTGTGGTTCACTTCTGTGAGTCGATTTAATCGAACTTGAAGAGTCAACAAATAACCCACTTTTCCTGTCTTGATTGTGTCTCTTGTGACGATCAGATGTGGCACTGTAACATTATTTGAGTAGCACCTGGAGCTTTTAAGAATCCGTTCACATTTCCATGTTGTACACATTGGCCCGTATTCTCAAAAGCAACCTAACTTTAAGCCCAGCTTAAATCTGTGGCCTAACTATGGCTGGCTAAAAGGGAATCAATCCCGAAAATAAGATGTTCAATTCATCATAATTTTTGGAAGTGAAACTATTAAAAACTGCTTGGGAATGATAAGTACAAAAGTTTCCCTTACAATTAAAACACAATTTCAGAATTCAGTGAAGGTGATAAGAACATGCAACATAGACAGATTGATTCCCTTTAAGCAAGCCATAGTTAAACCACAGATTTAAGCTAGGTTTAAAGTTAGGGGGCTTTTGAGAATACAGGCCATTGTTGGGGTAATTGCCAAGTGATAATGGCTTCTTGTTGGTCTGTTTATTTTTTTTCTTCCAAAAAAATTTCATACATCTTAAACTGACTTGTTGTATCAATGTCTCAGTATATATTTTATTTTGAACAATGGAGGAAACTGATTTTCTTTGCTTATTTTTCATAGATGGCACTATATAACTGCATTATTATTATCATTTTACATCTGACGTACCGCATACCACCCCCCCCCCCCTAAAAAAAAAAGTATTATGAGTATTATGAGCTCTCTATAACAATTTTAAGTACATCTAGTAGTAATAGTACGCCACTGAGCCTACCAAGTTTGTATTCTGGACATCAGAATATTTCATGTGGGAAATAAAAAAGGTAGAACAAATATAAATAAACAAGACTGTTTCCTCAATTTTAATTTCATTACTAAAAATATTTGGTATTAAGAGCAAATATATGAGACAAAATACTCCCCAAGTACTACATTTTGATATCATTATTTTTTTTTTCAACATTGTGAAAGAAAAGAGGGGGGAAAATATGTAAAATCTGGAATCTAATCGGATCATTATTATTATTCTTTTTTTTTTGAGGGGGGAGGAGGCGATGAATATGCTTCAAGGATAACTTGAATGTGGTAGGACAGGTAATTTCTCTAATTACACAAAGTGGAAATACACATTAATTCATCTAGCAATACATCAGGTAGTAAGAGCAGCCTGTGAGAGTAATTTAGAGTCTTGTTTATAGGGTGTACATGTATATAGGATGTGGGTTCTTAGTGTAAAGGAAAGAGAAGTTTGTCTACTGAATTGATAGTCTTGTCTTTCATATATGTTTTTATTTGTGATTTGAGTTATCATATTTAGTTTTTGCTGGCTGATGAGAACCCAAAAAATCTTTGGCAAAAAATCTATTATATCATAATTTAGCCATACTTTAGATAAGAATATTTTATGACTGTGTGTAGCCCTAGGTAAGAGAGGTGAAATCTTTGAAGGTAAAGGACCTTTCATGGAAACACCTTTCGGTTATATTATAATTTAAATTAATTTTATATCAACATTGAGTAATTTATGCAGTATATTGCATAAATTTACACTTAGGTATGAAAATACTAAAACTCAAGCAGTCTTGATTGAATTGAATTGAATTGAAAAGGTTTTATTGAAATCAAACATGGCAGCCCGAAGGATGAATTGCATTTACTGTACAAATAAACTTGTAAATTTTTTTAAACAAATGTGATACATGTGTAATAAAGTATTCTAATTTAACTGAAATGAAATTATAGGTCTGTAGCAAAGCTATAAAACAATATGAAAAGAAGTCTGAAAACACAGGAAATAGCACGATGATGAGACGTTATAACGTGATTACTTGTACTGCAATTGGAACCTGAATTAAGGGTCTGAAATCCAAGACTACACATCCAAAAGTGCATCTTGAGGGGTGTTGAGTGAGGTTATATACCAGGTTCCAAGATGATCGCAACAAGCTTTGTAAGACTCCACCAAGATCACAATCATGGCTCCCTGTGCTACCCTTTTGTCGTAGCACGCCATATATGTCCCCCGTCCATCGTCAAAACCACCAACCGCCTCAGCAGCAGAGACATCACCACGGGCGCTAACATCTACGTGTGGTCGCTTCTTTACCTTACTCTATACTCTCAAGGGCGGGATCTTGGTTAAGGGTGTTGCTGATCCTCACCGCGGTGGGATATGGCAATAGCCTTCCCCCCTGAGGCTGGTAACGATGATATTTTTGTGTGTTTGGCCACGTATGGTGACAGTCGTGCCATCATGAGACTGGACCAAGGAAGCTTCTCTCTGACGGTCGAAGGCTACAAGAACGTCTCGCCCATCCGCAAGTGGCTCTCCAAGTCCTGCAGGAGCGGTGCCAGTGCCATTAAACGCCTCAAGACCACCCGCATTTCGGTCAGTTTTTAGTTTTCCATTGGAAGATGTAGGATTCTTTAGAGGAGTGTATTTTGGTACAATTGTTGGTGAATGTGTTGGTTGTTTAGGTTCAATGATTCTTCACCTATGGGACCAACCTTTACAACTTCATCATTTGATAGACCCAACTGAGATTCAAACCTGGGGCTGGTTAGATTCATTTTGTAGATGGATGCAGAGAGCTGAACGTGGGAGTAGGGTACATTGTTATACTTCCAGACCAATGTGATATTCTTATTCTGTAATCATTTTCTCGTGAGTATGTGCTGAAAGTTTGTAATAAAACTTTGATGACAGATGACGCATAGTTGCCTCCCAGGGTAAGGCATCCATAGACAGGTGATGTGCTCACTGAAAGGACACCCAAACCTTGGTGTCAGTTGCCTCGGTTTCCATGGTGATGAGGATGATTAAGCTGATGTGGCCATGAATGTTCAGCAGAAAAATCCTTGCCCCCTTCAGGTACCTTCTAAAGATCTTATGTCGCCGTCATGTGAATCTTAAAACTACTGCGCCAAGAAAGCCATGAGCGTGTAAACTTTCATTTCATAGTTCACTGCCGTTGCAGAAGAACAATCATTATGTGAGGTGGTGGTAATGGATTATTATTGGACATGGGTCGGATTTGATTCGTTCTAGACGATGCATTCTAAACGCCATCCTATCCTTTTTTCTTATATCCAAATCCAGGGAGGACTCTTCGATGATAAACCCTCATCGGCCGGTAGGAAGGATGTAACATCAGACCACGTTTATGAGGACATTGTCAGTAAGTTGAAACCCATTTTATCTTGGTTTTATTGAAGGATGAAACAATAAAAGTTATTAATAAATGTACAACTGTATGTATCTTCGGTAAGAATGTTCAATTTTGCCATCTTTCTATTTTTAAAGAAGGTGTTTATTGAGTAATGTTTATCAAGAGAAATGATTGCAAGAACCTCATGCAATCATTATGTACCTCAAGGCTTTTCCACAATTTCTTTATCAGGTCAATTGAATCACATTTAGAATGTCATTAATAGATATCAATTTGGATATATCCAGATAACTACCCTCAATTTAATTCAATTCAATTCAATGAATGGTTTATTGTGAATAAAACAACAGTATACATGATTGACATCCGATAGGCTGTCAATCAGCATGTTTACAGTAAAAAAAAAAAAGTATATAAACTAAGGCAATAACAAATTAACAATGACAAAATTTTACAAGTAAGATTTTATAAAAAAATACTTTATATAAAAATACATAAATTTCCCAAAAGTGACATCAAACAGAGAATTCTGAAAAAGGCAATTACAAGACAATTACCCCCCAGGAGTAGGGTTAGGGTTAGAGAGTGGGATTCCTGCAGAGGTACATGTTTAGCTGCGCGATGTCCTCGAACCCTCTCCAGGTTGGAGGAAAATTTCTGCATTTCAATCAATGACTCTATCTTTAGAAGGATATTTGTGGTTTTTCTCATGTGGATTTCCAACCAGGACATAATAGCACCCTATTGAATTCAAGAATATCACATTCAAAGGTTTGCTTTTCTTCCTTCCTCTATTGCTCATTACAAGTGGGAAGTATGGACAAGAATAGTATTCCCTTCCCATCACCATTGACACCATCTACAGTATCAGCTACATCTGTATAAACACGCAAAAATTACAAACAAACCAATAAAAAACAACTTGGAAGTAATCTCCGAAGGTGTCCCATTTCATGACAAACTTCCGGGGGAATCTGAGCTCAAATTTCCTGCCGTATCCCAAATCACAACTTACCCCCATCTCCCCTTATCTTCCATATGAAATTAGGAGGTAAGGAAGAGCTCTGTTGATCTAATTTAGCTGTCATCCCGTTCTGTTTCCTTGGGTGGTGTTTCATTTGCCCAAAGTTGGCAAATACTGCACTATTTGTGATCCGATGAATTTGCCCGATCAAAGAATATCAGGTTTTTCTGTCAAATAGCGCACTAAATTGGATAAAATGTTAGCCCACACCATCTTGGACTTATTTTCAAACTCAAGCCAATTTTGTTGTTTTGGCTCGAAATATCCCTCTCAATTGAGCGGTGCTTTACAAGCCTCTAGCTTAAACCTGATCCCAGTTTAAATCAATGGTAAAAGTGCATGTTGTTCATTTACAGTGCGCATTTTATTTGGTTTAACCTTTGATCTCGACTGATGTATCACCAGATTCGTTATTCAGCTGACTTTGAATTTTTCCCCCTGATCCACCTATTAAAAGCGCACGATTTGAAGATTTGGAACTAGTGGAGCAGCAACCCTTGACTTCTCTCATTGCTTCTGATTGTATTTCTTGAGAGTAAAGCTGCCATCTTGTGATTCACAAACAATCCTAAACTCATATCCTGCTAGGATTTAGATTTCTCTCATCCTATTCCAGTCATTATTTATTTTGGTAGAGGGTGACAGAGTGTCTTGTTGATGAGATACATAGAAACTGCTCTGTGAAGCATAGGTTCTGTTGATACAGCAATGGGCTTGCAATTAGCAGGTCACAGGTTCAAAACCATGTCAAAGAGCTCGTGTCCTTTTGTAAGGCATTAATCCTACTTTCCTATTTCCTTGGATGTGACTTGATAATAGTCACTTTAGTTGAGTGCCTTCTCTATTTACTTCGCATCTTCGCTCAAATTCATAACGGGCTGCTTATTTATTTCTGATTTCCTTTTCAATAATAGTAAAATTAGTCATCTCAGAGGCGCAGTTCTACCTGCCCCAAACAATTTATGCCGATGCTGAAGCTCTTTTACAAATAAACACAGAAAAGAAAGAATTTTGATAATTCTTGATGCAGGCAAACCTCTTTTGGACTGTATTGTACAGTACATGTACATCCATTTATTGACTCCCTGATGCCTTAACCCTCAACATACATGAAAACTGGTCAGAACTAGGGTTAGGCTTCAGAAGGTGTCGGGGGTGTCAATGGTCAATATAGACTAGAGCCATTTAGGCAAAATATGACTTTTAGAAGCATTTTTAGGTAAAAGTTGGGAACCAGTCTATTTCACATAATTCAAGTGTGCTGAATCTGATAAGACCGGTTCCCAAGCCGATTTCTCAGGTTTCACCACCTAATTTGCATAAACAAAATGGCCGCCAATTTGACCATTTTTGAGCTTATGTATCTATTCCTTCCTGGTTGTGTCCACTTTTTACCCTCGTAACGACCGCAGTATTTTGCAGTCACACTGATTATTATGTAAACTTGCTAAACTGAGCATTAAAATTTAATAAATAATATTTTTTATGTTTATAAATTCATTAATTATGCAAATTTATGCATGTTTGCGACCTTATATGCTACAATGGGGCTATAACTTGATCAAATTAGCTCAAGAGTTCTTCAACCTTTTGGTAAAAGTTGGGAACTGTTCTATTTCACATAATTCAAGTGTGCTGAGTCTGATAAGACCGGTTTACAAGCCGATTTCTTACGTTTTCACCACCAAATTTGCATGTAAACAAAATAGCCGCCAAATTGACCATTTCGAGCTTACATGTATGTCACTCTCCACTCCTCCCTGGTTGTATTCACTTTTTACCTGTATAATGGACAGCATTATTTTGCACTCACATTGATTAACTTGCTAGACTGAGTATTAAAACAATCAAGGGGACAACATTTAAAAACGTAGTTTTCACGTATAGTTTTCATGTACTTTGGCACAAGGGGGCGTACTTGATGCGGAAAAGGAAAGGGGTGATCGATTCATGTTGCCCGACCTCACCACGGTCCATCTCCGTCCTGCAAACGGGCATGAAACGGTTGCGGCGTCCTCATTCAGTCCTTTTACCGCCCTTTTAACGACTGGTCCGGTTTAAGACCGTTCTGAAATACCCGGTCATCACCCGGAAATAACCCGGCAAGAGTTCGGCTGTTCTTGAAAAATCCTCTCGGGAACGGGTGCCCAGCGAACTCCTGTGAATGTGTTGGACGGGCTTCAACCGCTTCACCGTGTGCCTCACCGTTTGCCGCCGTGTGCACAAATTTGGCCAGAACGGTGGCGAACGGTGGGCCAACACGGCGCATGTGACACCTGCATTAGGCCTTATGTCTAGGCCTACACACCTTCCTGGTTGTATCCACTTTTTAACCTCGTGGTGGCCGCATTCTTTTGTAGTCACTTTGAATATTGTGTAAACTTGCTAGACTGAGCATAAGAATTTAAGAAAATAATCAATTTGATGTTTCAAAACCAAGTTATTATGCAAATCAATGCATGTTCGACACCTTACATGCTATAACATGAGTAACTTGATCAAATTAGCTGAAGAGTTCGTCAACTTTCAGATATCAGATATTCAGATATAATTCAGGTATCCTTCCCAACATTTCGAAATCATTGTATAAAAAAAAAAAAATTAATCTCAAAGCTCATTTGTTATATTCTTATGCAAATTTATTTTTATTTCTTTGTTTTGCACGTGACTTAGAACGAAATCTATCAAAATGGTCACAGAAAGATCAATGAAAAATAATGCAATGTTTGAATGATGGCATTCAACACATTGTACAGGTAATAGCGATCTCCATGAAGTCCCTATAGCCAGCTTCCCTCTATTGGTTATTCCCATCCTTGAGAGGAAGATGTCAGTATATTGGTTATTCCCATCCTTGAGAGGAAGATGTGGAGCTAATTCATAGCATACTCTCTGCAGCCTCCGCTGGGTAGAATTCTACCTTCAATCCCTCTCCGTGAATTCTGTCATACATGTTAGTCCAGCATACTTTGATGTCTGGGACTTATGGGCCATCTCCTCCCAAAGGAGAGTCAATACACAGAGAGCTATGCCAACTTAGAGTCCCTTGATCATGCAGACTACCATATCTGTTCACATTTACAATTTCCCCGGGGAATGTCATTTGCTGTTCCATGTGAACAAACTGCCAGTTTCTTGCTTAAACGAAGGAGTCAGCTTTGTTTGGTCTACCTTTCTTGTTGACTTGGGACAGTGTACATTCCTGTCTGTAAGAATGAGATCCTCACAGGGGGGATTTGATGATTTTGTTTGGTCTGCCCTGTCGATAGCATTCTCTCGGGCATTGCTAAGCACTCCCAGGATCTCATCGTGCTTCCAAGTATATGAGCTTTCTTCAAGATAGACATGGGAGTTTGATAGAATATGCTTGAGTGAGTCCTCTTTTCCTCATTTGTGGCAGGTCTCGTTCTCGGTCTTGGCCAACTTCCTCATTGATGCTTGTAGCAAGAACTTGGCTGTACATGTTTCCATCTTCTATATGTCTTTCAAGGACAAGGACTGTAACTTTGAAGTCATTCCAATCGACACCAAGCTCCTTGCTGCACGAGGCCAACTGCCTTATCCATGTTAAGAACATGTTAGCTTTCTTTACCTCTTAACTCCTCTCCTCTGCAACAGCGATCAGGGGTAGAATAAGCTTTGTGAAATGTCCATTAATGCTAATGTTCGTTGTGCATGGAGATTTAAACGTGTTTAGCAGATATTCTTTCTTCTATCCTCTCAATATATGCATCATTGATATTTCGTACAGCATCATTGGCCATCATCAGTGGAAGAACCCAATCTCCAGGCACCACAACTTCAATTTACTTGGGAGGGCACATCTGTCGATTCATTTCAGTCCATCTTTCACATCGCCTGGACCGCATTAATCTGGTTCTTGTGAGACGGCTCCTTATTGAACTAGCACCACAAGCTCTGGACAGGGGCTTCTGATATTGTTGGAATAACCTCATCCGCTACACTGTAACGTGTCCTGTCATCTACCCTCCCCCCCCCCCCTAATGGTCAGGTTCCTTGATTTCTTTGGTTTGAACTTCATCCTACACCAACTTATCAGCTGGTCCATGTGCCTAAGAGCCTTCATCGATTGAGTAAAGTCAGGTCATCCATGAAAGCTCGTATTTCTTGCAGCTTGAGTCCAGGTTCAATCTTAATACCTCTTCAACTGGAAAATGCAGCTATACATGTAGTTACTTTCTCTTTTAGGACTCGATAGATGGCACACCCCATTGGAATGCCTACAGGCTGGAAGAGCTGGTAAGCTGACGTGAATTCCTTTGTGGCAAACCTCATATTGAAGTCCTGAAAGTAGCAATTCAGGAAGTTGCTATGAGTTTGTCCATGGTGAACCAAATCATCGAGTGCAGCAATGACCCATATGCGTGGGCAAGGAGCAAAAATTGTTTTGGCCACAGGGGTAGCGTTCAGTCTGTTTCGTGGGTCAATTATTTTTTGTTTTATCCCCCCCCCTCTTTTTTTTTGCTGGGGGGGGGGGGGGGGCAGGCCTGTCGACCCTCAGTGCATGGAATTATTTGAATAATGTCCAAGTAACTACTATGTTATTGCTGATATTGAATTGAAAAATTCACATTTCTTCGTGATTAAACAAATCATAATGAATGAACTCTTTCCTTTTGATTACAAACTGACGAGATTCAAATAGGATCTGCTATCATATAGATGGTTATATGTAGACTTTGATGGCAAGCAGAAAAAATATCATCCCACAAGGGAGTGTCCTTGCCCCTCTGCTCTTCAACATGTACACTAATGACCAACCAGTACTCCCCAATGTAAAGAGTTTCTTGTATGTTGATAACCTCTGCATTACCTCACATGAAAATTCCTATGAAGAAGTCAAAATATGACTCGTTAATATGCTGCAAATCCCTTTGATAGTGAATTCTGAAAACTGTCAAATAAGTGTCTTTCACCTCTAGAACACAGGTGCCCAACGACAATTGAGGATCAGATAATACAGAAATCTACATTAACTGCTCAAACATATCCCTACGCTGATTTACCTAATTTTGACATTAGATTGTCCCTCAGTACATACAATAACCACATTGCCAAGACAAAGCAACATTAGGAGCCAGGAATAATACTCTAAAGAAGCTGGCTAACACCAAATGGGGATAACCCCTCGATATCCTCTCTATGATTATAATCATTCCAATTAGAGACTGAAATCAAGTCATAGTTTACACCACTCCATGGGATCCCTTCTTAGGTCTGCACACAATCGAAGACCATCTCTGTGGACCAGCCACCTCAAATAAATGCCATGCAAATGTCCAAAAGTATCTCTCTCATCAGGTTCTGATGGGCCATAGCACACCTTGTCATGCCTGAACCACCTAAGGGGGCCGTCACACTGAGGTCGTTCTATAACGTTCTTGCCCGTTCTTGCCCGTTCTTTAAAAAATTGCTGAACGGGCTTTTCGGGTGGAAACTTATAACTTTGAAAAAATAAAATTCCTGAATACGATACTAGGCAGTTCATAAATAGATTCTGTTACGTCAATTCCGTCTTTATCGTGTCCGCAATACGTTGTTATCCAGTTCAGACCGAGTAAACGGCTCGTTCACTCTATACGTTCGTAAGCACGTCCAAACCGTCACTAAAAGTGCCTATGTGCAGCATTATAAAGTTAGATACCATGTTCGTAGTACGTCCTTACTCGTTCAGAGTAAGTCTCTACCCGTTTAAGGAACTTGTCACGCGTTTAATTTTAGAACTTGAAGCCAGTACGATTTTTTTTAACATGTTCAAAAAATCGGCAATGCCTCCGTCTCTCCGTTCGGGCGGCCCGTTCGCCCAAGTTCGTAAACAGATTGTTAACGGTCTGTACTAAGATCTAAAAGTCTCACACGTTCAGTCCGTGTGTAAACAGAATTGAGCCCGTTCACCAAGAACTACCTAGAACGCAGTGAGAACTAGCTCAGTGTGACGGGAATTATGACATTGCCGTTCTGTTTAAAAATTGAAACGTATGTTCGTAGTACGTCCTTCTCGTTCAGAGTAAGTCCTACCCGTTTAAGGAACTGTCACTACGTTTAATTTTAGAACTTGAATAATTAATATACAATGCTCGTTTGTATGACGTCCTAGCACATCTTTAGAACGATTTAAGTACGCAATTTCGTTTGTAGTACGTCCATCTCGTTTCAGGTAATTGCCACCCCGTTAAATTTTAGGACGAGATGGCGCCCCGATTTTTTTTTAACACTCTTTTGGAAATCCGACCGAGCTAGTCCATGAAGTTCGTAAACAGATCGTAAGAAGTATTACTAACGTCCACTCAGTTCACACACAGACTATGCCCGTTCGGCAAAATTTGCAAGGACGTAGTAGGAACGAGCTCAGTGTGACGGGGGTATTAGGACATGCACAGGCACCGGTGCCACAGGACGGTGTAAGGTCCTGGGGATACAGCGAAGATGGACAAAATTAATGTGAGTGTGGAAAGAGCAAACCAAGGAACACCTTCTAGGATGCGCCCACCTGATGGAACTATGTACCCTTGTAGCCTTAAAGAATTTAACCCCAGAGCACAATCCTGTAATAATCACTGGTCAGTATTAATCAAATTTGAAGCGAAATTATTGTTATGGTCTTAAGATTAAATTGTGGAATGAACTGTCTCTTAGTGATAGGGAAAGGTTGATAACAATTCAACATTTGAAGAGCATTCTTTGTACTGGAAATTTCTACTACAATATTTTATCTAAATTCCATAAAAATAAGTTGAAAGCTCATGATAATGTGTTCATCTTTCGCACTACACTACATTCACTTTAAGGTTGTGACACGAATGGCAGAAGAAGTAGGCTCAATGGTCAGATGGTAAACACTTTGTATAGAAGTGCCTATTGTACATGCCTACCCTGCCTGTGTGTGTGTGTGTGTGTGTGTGTGTGTGTGAGGGCGTGTATGTGTGTTTGTGGGTGGGTGGGTGTGGTGTGAGTGTGTGTGCATGTGTTTCCGTTGGTGCACAATGTTGTTTTTTGTGTCTGTTTGTGCCTACATACCCGTCAAAATAATTATGTGGTAAAAGACCACAATCATCCTTAAAGTTTATTATTTTTCATCTGACTATTTCTCACAGACCTCGTTCAAAGTCACGTGGAAAAACAAAGAAAAAAATTGCCCAACAATAAAATTAAGGGGCATCCATCATAAAACAATATTTTGGGGGCTTTAAAATAATTTTAAAGTGCCATGAAGGATATCTGAATCGCAGTTTACAAATGTTTGACTTAAGTTGAGGAAATAATAGCATATAAG
The DNA here is from genome assembly GCA_940671915.1 of Paracentrotus lividus. NCBI lineage: Eukaryota > Metazoa > Echinodermata > Echinoidea > Camarodonta > Echinidae > Paracentrotus > Paracentrotus lividus. The sequence goes on along the minus strand of CALNVZ010003430.1, from coordinate 38,917,079 downwards.
GTTGCAAACTTGCATAAATTTGCATAATTAATTAGTTTCAAAGCATTAAATTGATTGTTTTCTTAAATTTTAATGCTTATTCTAGCAATTTAACATGATATTTATTGTGAGTACGAAAATAGGCGGTCATTGTGAGGGTAAAAAGTGGATACAACCAGGGAAGAATGGAGACAGAAGCTCAAAAATGGCCAATTTGGCGGCCATTTTGTTTATGCAAATTAGGTGGTGAAAACCTGAGAAATCGGCTTGGGAACCGGTCTCATCAGATTCAGCACACTTTAATTATGTGAAATAGACTGGTTCCCAACTTTTACCTAAAAATGCTTCTAAAAGTTTATAGAGGCCTCTTTTTTAAAAATGGCTCTAGACTAATAAATGGAAAACACCTTTTGTACATGATTCATTTTGATTTCCATTTTTATCAAATCGATTACATTAATGTTGTCTTAAAGTAGCACAGCATCTGTAGCTCAAAAGAAAGCAATATTGGACTGTAAAGTACATGGTTTTTTTCCATTTATTGACACCCTAACCCCGAACCCTCAACATCCTATGGTAAACTGCAGGATTACAGCATCAGGGGTGTCAGGTGTCAACAACTGGAAACATCTATTGCTGAAGTTTCATTTCAATATCCTTTTTTTTTATTGAATCGATTGCATTAATGTTTATTGTCTTTGAGTTGCACATCATCTTAAAATAGAAGACCCTTGCTGATGTTTGGAACCGTTCCATGAGTTTGAGGTACATTAAGACATCATTACCCCCTGTGTTGATCTACAAAACATTGACCTTTAAGACTTTGTACAGGAAGGATATGCTAAATATGAATAATGTTTCCTATGAAAGATATAATGACTTGGAGCTTTTACTACCCCCTTCCCTGTCAGGCTTGTAGATGAATGTGCTTCATATGATGTAGAATGGCCATGACAGACTACGGTTAGGGTGTGACAAGGTTTTTTGCAGCACCCACACGCATTGCTATTAGTGGGGCTGATGTAAAGAAGGTAGATCTCATGGAAGGCCAGAAATAAGGAAAAACAGAGAAGTTTGCTGGAAGTAGACAACTGAATACAAGGAAATAAGAAATAGATCCATTATTGAAGAAAATATGTAATATACATGTATTTTCTTTAAGAATTGTTTTAAGTACAAATAACATGCTGTTTTCCTTTTTCATATGAAATCACGTCTTCTTCTTTAAAAATTACCTAGGGACTGTTACATTGTACATGAACTACTTGTAAGAAGGTCCCTAAGGCAAGGAAGTGGTGCATCTTTTTATTATTTTTTTAAGTTTCTGAATAACATATATTGGGATCTTTTTTTCAGTGATTGCACTACCCGCTTTTTAATAAAGGAGTAAATGTTTTCCCCCAATGTTCAGGATTTCATTGTTTAGTTTTCTGAATCCCTCAAATACTAGTCTTTCAAAAAAAAAACACATATGAATCTAATAAAAAACAGACCTCAACAATATTTTTATAATTCTTATGTTTTGCTTGGACGTTCTGCTTCATTGGAGATTGTAAAAAGCAGGAAATAAGTTATATTGAATACTTCCTTATTGAGTTAAAATTTGGTTATTGGCTTGAGGCTATTAAAGAATAGTCATTTGACCGATACAAGCTTCTTCGTACCATGGTATTCTTTAAATGCAGAGCAGTGTGGGTAATCTGTAGATGCTAATCTCTAAATACTACTTGAGCCCCTCTGATTTTAATCACCATTAGCCAGACAATGATTTTAATAACCAGTTAGAACATGCACATAATTCTGTGTAACAGTTTGTTTAGGTATCATTTTGGCATTTCTTAGGCCACCATACATGTATTCATACATCCTCAAATTGCCGTGATATCTTTTACTGACCTGTAACTTTGTCGTTTTGTTTGTACCCTGTATGGCAATAACTATAGTGCTTACATATTTTACACTTTTATTTTTTTCTGTGTAATTGTATTCTATTTAACAATTCCCCCTTTTTTGTCATTACCCCTTTTCACTTTCTTCTTAATATTATATGTGCAATGTACATGTAGACTTTGATCTTTGATCCTTGTTTAATGATTTATTTATTTCAATCAGACAGTTTGTATGACTGTCTGTCTGTCTGTCTGTATGTCTGTCTGTCTGTGTCTGTCTGTCTGTGTCTGTCTGTCTCTTTTTAGTAGCCATGTAGTTCCTTGAATTATGGATTTCCTCCTTCCTGTGAGTGTCTCACTCTCTTTTCCCCTTCTCTTTCTTTAGCTCATTGACTCACTTTCCCTCTCATTGTCCTCTTTTATCGCTTCCTATTTCTTCCTCTATTCTCATTCTATCCCTCAATCTCTTTTTGGAAATTGTCGACTTTCCTCAATCCTCTCTTTAATAGTAAGCTCTTTCTTTTCCCACCTGTCACCTTGTGTCTTTCTGTCGTCATATCTTCCCAACTTTCGCTCTTGCTCTCTCTCTCTCTCTCTCTCCGTCTCTGTCTCTCTGTCTCTCCGTCTCTCTCTCTCTCTTTCTCTCAGCTCTCTGCACATATCCCTCGCTCTATCTACATGTATCTGTCTCCACATGTGTCAAAACACCTATATGAACCCCTCTCTCTCTCTCTCTACTTTTCTCACGTTAGCAATCTAAAGTCATGATTTCATTTCTGCCAGCACTTCATATTTCTTTCTTTCTCTCACATTAACAATATCAATTCATCTTTCAATCGCCACCTATCATTTTCTCCCCTTTCTCTCTCTCTCTCTCTCTCTCTCTCTCTCTCTCTCTGTCTTTCTTTCCGTAAGTTTTTCTCTCCCTCTCTCTCCTTCTCTTTTTCTCTTCCTTTCTTCCTCTCTCTTTCTATCCCTCTCTCTTTCTCCCAATTTCTATTTTTCTCTCTCTTTCTCTCTATCTCTTTCTCTCTTCTCTCCTCTCTCCCCCAACCCTTCACCCCATCTCTGTCATCTTCTCCGGGCCTGTTGTCTTTGGTCCATCCTCCCCATGCATCAAGGATGAGTCAAGCTCATCACAATCCTACCAGCATTGACAATTGACGACTTCCCTGGGAACACAGCAAGGTGTCCTTGATGTTGAACTCCTAGCTAAAGGGCTTGTCACACCATACCAATGAATATATCAAGATAATAAAAAGGTTTATATCCATTTGGTCTACTACATGTAGCAGATGGTCTAATTTTCTGATGGTCTGATACTGAATGAGCCAATATTTTCGAGATTTTTGGACAAAGTGTGGAAATTCGCGAGTGCGTAATTTTGCAATTTTTATGATGTTTTCATTGCTACCTTAGATAGATTGAAGTGGAAATTTTCGCGAGAAGTAACTCATGAAATTTTCAAAATATTAAACCCTCGCGAAAATTTCTAATACAGGACCACATCCATTTGGTCTAATTGTTGTTTGGTTCAATCATGGACCCTATTCTATAATAGGGTCCATGGTACAATAATCACTTGGTCTAATCATGGACCATATAGTAATTTAGTTTAATGTCCAGATGGTCTAATTGCACCCTCATCTTCTCGCCTTTTCATAATATGAAAATTTGGGTCATTATCAATTGATCTAAACGTAATGACCAAGACCTAGTGGATATTAGAAGAAATGGGTATTACGTAACTAGAAATTAGACACGTTCATGGTAAATGGGCTTAGTGGCAATTAAATCACTGTACTTGTGGAAATTTTCATGGTACATCAATTTTCGCGTGAAGGTCTGCATGGGCGATTTAAAAACCTGCGATTATAAGGTCATGCTTTCGTATGCATGTTTTGGGAGGGTTCGTTTGCATGCTTACGAACATGCAGCGCAAATTCAAGGACCTGTTAACATAATTTTAGGCCACTCAGCGCGAAAAATTAATTGTGCGAAAATAACAGCGAATACAGTAACAATTAGCTGATTCCAGAGAATGGAAGCAAGCAAAAACCAAAATAATAACTCATGCATAATGTTAAAAAGAAATATATATGTACATATATGTGTACAATATATGTTGTACTCTTATTGTACACTTATACATGTATATGTAATATATATAAGTCTTGCAGGCCTATTGTCATTATGAATATTGTTGTTTTCTCTTTGTTCAGATGTTCATTTGTAATAATTTTCTGTAATTTTCATATATGTTTATATCTTCTTTTGCAGGGCCCCCAAGTATAACAGTATTTAATTTACTGAAGGGGTTACCCTGGGTAAATAAAACGAAATAAATAAATAAATAAATAAATAAAAATTAGCAGACGAAAATGGATTATACCATGTGGGAAGGGGCCAGATGTCTATCAGATAATTTTGTGGTAGACCAAGTTGCAATTCACCCATATGTAAACTCTTCGCACAATGCGGGAGGACGATCAGGTTATTGATAGCGGAACGGTCTCACTAGCCCTCTCGGGTTCTTAATCTAGGCAGGATCCTCCTCTTTTTGCCCCATTTCCCATCTAATTCCTTCTCTCATAAACCCTTCCTGTAAGAACAAAAACATGCTCAAAACCTAGAAGTCAAAGGGTTTAGTACAGCTCAAGAATTCTCATAGACAGTCCTGTTGGTGAATACTGGTTAAAAAAAAAAGAAGCAATAATTAACAGGATTGTTAATCAATTTAGGTTTGTTAAGCTCATAAATATATCATGTAATCTCCAAAATATATTTGGTAAAAAAATGACACACAATAGAATTATAACTGCAATATTCAGTTATACTTTAATTTATAATGGCAAATACAAAAAGACATAATTTTAAAGAATGTATACTCGAATAGGTGAATGCCCATTATATAGTGACTTCAGAACTTCATGTCTTATACATGTATGTTTCTCCTTGTTACTGACCACCAACAACTGAATTTACAATTATGATCTAAAGATTCATATAATAATTTTGTTTTGTTAGAAATCTAAAAAAATTAAGCAACATTAGATTCCTGGTATTTGTGTAAACTTCAACAATTGCTCATGGTAGTGACTTCATGGAAAAATGGATATTACTCGTTGTGATAAACTGCTTGCGAGTTGCATCCATCATGTGTATGATCAGGGAGAGGGAAATTTTCTGTTCTAACTTCTAGGTTTGGTCCTTATGAGGAATAAATGGCCCATTCAATTTGAATGCTCTTAAAAAAAAAAACCTATAGCTATACATAAATGTAGGCCTACACTGCATATTGTCTCTGACATGAAGTTAAATGAACTAGGAGAATGAAGATACATGACAGATGTTTAGCTCTCTAATGACACAGTCAGAAATTTGAATTTTATTAGATTTGTGATGACAATTGGAAAGGAAATCAGACAAATACATGGACCCTCTCTTTTGATGGAAAGTTTGACTTTTTAAAGAACAAGAAAAACAATGGAAAAATCCATTAAATAAATGTCTACATGAACTGATCTCTAACCCCAAATGTGATTAAATTCTTTGACGTTATTTCTGTCTGGGCCACTCACAGTACCCAGAGGCGAGAATGGGATAGAGCTTGTGGAACATTTAACCAGTTGATGACTCAATTTTCTCATTCCTATACACTGTAGGTTTGATACAGAAAGCACCCAGATCCTGTAGTCAATAGTTTGATATCCCAGGTGCGATCCAGGATTCGTAAATTCAATAGATTGTGCTGGCACAATTGTCTGGGGACAATAGCGACTCTATTATATGTGGGCATGGGCCGATACTTTAAATTGTGTGATGTAAAGTAAGCCTTGATCCCCTGCTGTATCTCCAGTGCCCTGGAACATATTGGCCCGTATTCTCAAAAGCCGCTCTTAAACCTAGCTTAAATCTGTGGTTTAACTATGGCTTGCTAAAAGGGACTCAATTCCGAAAAGTAAATGTTCAAATCATCATAATTGTTGGTAGTAAAACTATTAGAAACTGCTTTGGAATGATAAGTACCAAAGTTTTCCTAACAATTAAAACACAATTCCAGAATTCAGTGAAGGTGATAGGAACATGCAACAAAGACAGATTGATTCCCTTTACGCAAGCCATAGTTAAACCACAGATTTAAGCTAGGCTTAAAGTTAGGTGGCTATTGAGAAGATGATGAAATTTGAAACAACTATTCTGATTGGCTCAGAGTGAGACTTGTGTAAGAAGTGCAAGAAGTGCATGCAACAAGGCTCCTGATTGGCTAATATCAATTTGATTGTTACAGGTCCCAGGGTAACAAGGGAGGTTGAGTGAAGGTGTGAATGTGCAAGTTCATGAAACAAAAGCTCATGAAAAAGAAAGGGATAGGGGAAAGACGTTAAAAGATGACTCATTGGGATAGGGGTAAAGGCATAACAGATGCAGGGGAAAATTGGGAGACAAGGGGGAATAAAAAAAAAACAGAAAGAGTGATAGATAGAGAAAAATGAAGAAAAAAAAAGAGAGATGGAGAGATGATAATAATGATGGACAGAAGAAAACTCAAGAGAAGAAAAGAACCAGATATTTCAACATTTGAAGAACTGAAGATACAAAAAAATGGAAGGTGATAACAATGCTAATACGCAAGATTTAGGACCAAGAATGTTCCAAGCGATTGAAAAGAGAGAGAGAGAGAGAGAGAAATTGTGTATACTTGCATTTACTTTTACAAGATGAGATTAAGAAAATGTTGAAAGTTATGGAAAATCTGAATACTCTCGATAAATTAGAGGAATCGATTTGAATGGTCAAACTGTTTCAGCAACATAAGAAAAGGCAAATTGAAATTATGTTTGGACGCGTAATTATAACTCCTAATATTTCAAAATTTGTAATACAGGGCTTTGGGCTCCAGAAATGAGTAAAGGGATATTGATTTAGAATCACAAATAGAGAGAAATAGTCAAAGAGAAAGGGAGGAAGTATTAGGCAGAGTCAGAGAGAGATCGGGAGGGGGAAGAGAGAGGTGAAAATTTGCTCCGATGACAGAGCCGGCATTTGCGGTCTTGGCAACCTGTCCATGGGTAGTCTATGGTTTGGAAGGGGGATCTGTTTTGAGGGTGAGGCTGCGTTACAGAGGATTACAAAGTGCTTTGGAGCTGGGCACGAGCTTGGAAAAGATATTGCGTCTCACTCCAACGTCGATCTTCCCTCCTAAATGTTTTTTGGGGACCTTTGGAGGAATTCCCATATTTTGTTAAAGTGCTTTCTGGCTTGTAATTAAGAGGAATATTTCAAATTTTGATGTCTATTGTGTGGTCAGCTCGTGAACTGATTAGATCTGCTTAGGTAAGAATGATATGTATTCCATTAAGTAAATTTGTTTGTTATTTACTGTGCAGGTAAACATTTCTCATTTCCAGGTTCGCAATAGGATAATCAAGTGGTATTCCAGTTTCTTTTTGAAGTTTTCTTCTTTTTGCTCTCTCTCTCTCTCTATCTTTTTTTTAATTAATTTTTTTATTTTTTAGGAGGAATCTTTGACGTGTTGAAATTATTGAGAACTCCAACAAAGTTTGATTAATAAAAGAAAAAGTTATTAGGAATATGCTCCAGATTAAAAACAAATAACTGGCAATAAGCAAATTTTCAATTTCAATTATAAATGTAGGTGTGACTGCTGGTGCATTGTTAAATGCCACATGTATACAATGTATATTCAATTTTTCTAATCATAAAGAAGCCATTCTAATTTTGTATGTACATATATTCAATTGTGCCACATTTAATTTTCTTGTGATTTGGCAGTTCTCATCAGTCATTTAATCACTCGTATTTTGCTGCTCATCAAATTTTAGGTTGATTTTTAGGCAAATTATTTATCTTTTATTGCAATCTTCTCCTATGACATGTACCACAGAAGTCATACAATGTATGTTGATTTTCAGACTGATTTCTAATGTCAAATTTAAACATTTCCTGATTGCATGTACACAGATCTTTAAAAAGTCCATCCTGACCCTAGATGTAGTTCTTAAGAGGATCCCTGCCGCGTAGACCTAAATACCATGCCATCAATTCTAAAGGCATTAGCAAGAACCAACCCCCTTCCCCTCCAATTTCCTGAAGTGAAAATATTGCCTCTTGTTTTCCAATCTCTTTGAGGTTGAAAGAGATATACGTTGAGGATATGAGTTGAGATCCTGTGTCTGCGGGGGGGGGGGGGGGGGGGGGGGGCTCTTCCCCCCTCTCATTATAATGGTTTTCAGCCAACCAGTCGTGGCTACAGAAATTGTAATAAAAAATTGTGTTTAAAGTAATGTTTTAAAGTGTGACTTCTTTTAAAGGTTTAAGTAATGTTTTGAAAGATGATTTTAATTTTGAAAACAATATATTTGGATGATGTTAGTTTAAGATCCTGGTATAAAGGGGCGGGGGTTCTCTTCTCATTTTTTCCTTCCCATTTTTTCCTTTTGACTACACAAAAACAAACTATAGCTACTTTTTCTCATATAATTCCATTCTATATGTTAGTCACTTTTTCGTTTACGTTTCAAGTGACATTTCAAGATCACTCATCAATGGCTGTATTGATATTCTGTAAAGTTGAATGCCACCGTTTAAAAAAAGAATAAAAAAATTCAAGGATGTTGAAGGATGACTGCATAATGACTTTATTTTTAGATTTTTTTTAAAACATTCCAATTCAGTATGTTCTTTGTAGATGATACAGCTCCAGAGACTCACAATCTCCAGCTCTCAATTTCTCATGCCGACCCTATATTTCTCCCTTTTTTCTCATGATTTAGCTGCATTTTTCCTCTTTTTTCCCCACCCAACAGCCTCTGTGACAAAGGTTCATCTGAATCACTGTATTTTACCTTATTTAACTTGATTTATTCTTGTCAAATAAATGAATTAAACAAAGAGGTGTTCAAAGATAGTATCAGAGAGCTGTTATAACGCTAAAAGCGTACTCTGGCCACAATGAATTTGGGCTTTATATGCCGACTGTTGATTTTATCTACTCGCATATTGAGCCAGTGTTTCTTTTTCACCAGGGGTTCCGGCGGCAGGAGAATCTCACTCTAGAGGTAATGGGGGGGTTGGAGTCCATATACCCTCACATTTAGTGAAGGGTGAGACTTCTTTATTGTGTAATGAGAGTTTACATTTACAGCTGAAGTTGGTGAACACATTGGGTTAATGATAAGAAATGGGTTTCCTGTAGAGAGCTTCCACCCTTTTAGATGTGTAGCATTCATCAAAATATTTGACAATGACTGAGTAATGTTCTCTTGGTGACATGTCATTTGCTCTCGTGACAATTACTCCAGGTATAGACAAATTTGGTTTGGGTGAGGTTTTGTCATGGTGGCAGCCATTGCTGGGGAGCTTCCAATGTACTACGCATGCTCCTTGTGTGTGTATGTATGCGTAACAAAGGAAAATGTACAAACGCGCAGACATACATGCACATGGCGCATGCATAGTACATTGGA
>CALNVZ010003430.1:38830815-38907705 GCA_940671915.1 Paracentrotus lividus | reverse complement strand
AGAGGGCTCACTTCCCATGAAACACTGCCCGAATTCGTCTATACCTAAGAAGCAGGGTTAGGATTAGGGTTTTATGGGAAGTTAGGGTTAGGTTTTGGGGTAGGTTATATTGTTAAGGGATGAAGTTAGTCATTTGATGAGTGTAAATGCGATTTTCGCTGGAGCAAATATCACAGAAACGTTCTAAATTTATTGTAACGTACATAAAGAGAAGTGCTAATAGGAAGATCAAGAAGCATTTAGCCTCTCCATTGTTATTCTAAATAGGACCCTGGGATGCTTAGCACCTCACAGCACACAACGTGATTTGCTAGTTCATGTCTGTCAGGGGCACGTGCACAGTGCAGTCCCACATGCAGGCTTTGCCGTCTTCCTCTTCAAGGCCGACTCAAAGCTCATGCCATCACCTGTGGGAGTACCGTGCAAGGGTTGTAGGGGCTCACACCGGATCTCTCTGGGAGTAACGGGGATTAGATCTAATCAAGCTCACTACGAGGGAAATTTCCCTTCCATCTATCCGAAGCATTGAATCAGTTCGGCAGCATCATACATTTGTCTTTGAAAAAAACATTGATTTCAATCAAATGTAAAGTCTCCAGTATGTTTTCTAATGGTCTTGAATAATTTAGATCATGTTATTATCTGTAATTGCTTCATAGCTCATTGCAGCCTTCTGTAATTGCTCTGTATTCTGTGGGTGGAGATCATAGAGATTTATGAAATAAAGCAGAACTCTTTCATTTCCAGGGAAGGTTAATTGGCTGGAAAAGAAAGTAATACATTCAGACATACGATAATCCAGGATAATTTCCTCCATTAGCTTTACCTTCCGATTCATTGTTAAAGAAAGATATTAGAGGATCAATGATGAACTCATTTTCATATGACATACCTCAACTACTATTTAATATCATTTTATTGGGTGTTAAAGAATAAATTTATTATTCAAGTAGATTATTATGCTCGTTTTGCAATCCAATTGAAAAATAACAAAATATGTATCAGTTGCATCTGTCATAATATGAATATAAAACCAAAGAGATGTTATGTTCAATGTGCTGTTGCACTATTTAATAAAACTTCCATCAAATTTTTAAACCATGCTGCAAAAAAAAAAAAAAAAAAGGGGGGGTCCAATATTTGTGAAACATACATTTATCATTAAAATACATGAACTTTCTGAAAACCTTTACCACTCATAATTGAATAAATGATTGACTTGCCAATTATAGGCTTACCTAACATGCAATCTATAAACAGCTGATTACAAAATTAATGTATCCAATGTGTTTCATTTTGCCAACTGATCCAGTCTCTCATACAAAGTTTTCCCCTCATTTGTACCCACAATTGTGACTGAAAAAGGGGTACTGTAATACTCGATGAGTATCACAGGTACATGTATTTGAGTATTGCATGCTTTTCATATCACCAGTTCAACCAGCATTGCAAAAGCATGTATTAAAAAAAAAAAAATGTTTAAGTACCTGATAGAAATGTCAAAGTTATAGAACATGCTGCAAAACCTGGCAAAGGGGGATACTTAAAGTAGTACCTTCTTAAAATTTCTACCATTACCAAGTACTCATAATTTAGTAAATAATTGGCTAACCAAACATACAACGCATGAGCAGCTGATTGGAAACCATTTGCAACATTTTTTGTCAAAGAGGTACATGTACTATGATAACAGAACGGGTCTGCTTCGTTTAAAAAAAAAAAAAAAAAAAGTTTTCCTATCACCCATCCAATAGGCAATTCAGAAGTCGGTTAAATTGTTTCCCTTTTCAAAGTGACTAAATCTAACTCACACATTCCACTAACATTCATGTCCGTACCAATTACAATTAACCCGTCCTGACCCCCTATAAAACCTGCCACCTTGGTGCCTATATTTTCTTGCCCTAATTTCCCCTTGTTTTTGCCCCAGATATTAATAGTGAGATCCCCCTTGTTTCATAGCGTGCTAAATTTGACATAACTTTTTTTGGTGAGTTTATGAGCCAGCTGGCAAATACACTCTCTCATATCCTATTAGTCATAAGCTCGTATATATACATTTTTAATCATCACGTTTTCTTTCTCATTTTAGTGGGGAAAATGGAGAAAAAAGTATGCAATGTAAAAGGCTCCACATTATTTTAAGTTGATTAATAGGCATTGCCCTCAGCAAGTTTCAACTGGATTTTATTAATTAATGGCATAAATAGGTATGAAACAACTTTTTTGCAAGTTCTCCTGCCAATATTAGCACACTTATTTTTCTTTTTAATTTTTTTTTCTGAAGGTATAATTCTAGTACATGATGGGGAAATGATTTTTTAGCTACTTTATAAATAATCCTTTAATTTAATTTATCAAGATGAACAGGATTATATTTGAAAGTTTCTAACTCCCTCATATTATGCCTCAGATGAACCTTTATTAGGAAGATCTTTTACAAAGCTCAGCCTCTTCCTTCCTGCATTTGTGTGGCGTAATTACTATACAGTGCGTCCCAAAAAGAACTATACACTTTTGAAATGGCTACCAAATAAAAAATATATGATTCTTGGGTAAAAGATTTACATGTATATAAAGCTCATATCCTCAACCATCATTATGACACCAAAACTTTCGAAAATAATCTTGGGAAAGATTTATATATAAAAAAGCTCATATCCTCAACTATCATTATGACACAAAAAAATTCCCCAAAATAACGCATGCTTCAGTGAGTAATGCCCACTTTTGTAAAGGACATTAAAATTGGCCTGCGCAGGAATTCGCTATCATTTATCACCTGGTTATGGCCGGCCATGACGGAAAAAAATGATTAATGGAATAAATCAGCCAACATACTCAAAAGTCAACCAAAAGTCAGAAATAAACAATCAATGTTATGCAAAAGTGTAATGTTTCACCGTTTTGTTTTCATATCATTGATTTTTGCTTTGACTTCAGTTTATTTTTGTCTTTGTTAGCCAATTTATTCCATTATTGATTTATTTCTGTCATGGCCCACCATAACCAGGTGATAAATGAATAGGGAATTCCTGCGCAGACCAGTTTTTGTGTCCTTTACAAAAGTGGACATTGCTCACTGAAACATGCATTATTTTTTTGAATTTTTTTGTGTCATAATGATAGTTGAGAATATGAGCTTTTTTATATATAAATCTTTCCCCCAAGAACCATATATGTTTTCATTTGTTAGCTATTTAAAAAGTGTATAGTTCTTTTTGGGACGCACTGTATATTCAGCTATGCTTCAGAGCCCTTTTCTTTGGGAAACACTGTTGACCGTACAACTTAATATTGAATTCTCACATGCGCCAGGAGTGTCAATTCTGACAGACATGGTGCGGTATAAATGTTCAATATTATTATGATATCATTATTAAATGCTTTTTCACAAAAACGTCTTAAAGAGCCATTAAGCCTTTAATATGTCAAGTTGTTTAAAGGAAGGCAGAGCATTAGAAGAAGAAAAAAAAACTGATGAAAGTCTAACAAAAAAAAGCCACAAACTACATTTTCATGTTTAAAAGTTGTATTCTATATCCAAGTAAATTTCAGATTTTGATTTGGAATTGTTGTGTTGGATTGTCCTTTATTTTTGTCAGGGGCTTCCAGTAGTCGTGCGTAAGTAAAATCACAAATATGCAACTGATATCAATAATGGCCGACAATCCAACTTGAGATGATATATGATTCCTGAAAAGCGTAAAAGATACAAACCTCACTGACCATGCACCGTAATTTGTAAACAAACCCTATGTCAAGACTCACTGAAGAATTCATATGATCAGTGCCAAAAGGTATTTAATGTGTGCTGTAATATGTGTGCTTTAATAATATGATTTAACACCTTTCTGGCTCTCAACAGTCACTGTTTTTTATGTTAGCCTGTGATTTCCCACCAGTGGCCTTTAAATCCATAAAGAGCGGGGGAGACCTCCAAATTTAAAGAGAACATTAGAAAACATGGGAGGGTCTTTGATAAAAACAAGAGATATGAGTAGCGACAAAATCTGGGATTAGTTTCGCGGCTATGCCCCCTGATGAAATTCGGCACTCTAAACTTATTTCAGCATGAACACTTTACTTTCTCAAATTCTGTCATATTCATGTTTCTCGTGATCAAATTTCTGACTAGCATTACATAGTTATCCCTCTGTGTTGAAATGCCTTGGCATTGTATTGGTTTTCAGTTTTAGAATGTAATTAATATTCTTTAGATGTACTCAAGTGGCAGTATTCATGCATTTACAGCAGGAAAAGCATAATTTTGTGAAGGATTTTTTTTTGTGGAACATTTGAGTGACACGCTTGTCATGGACGGCTCCTTCTGTCATCATCCCTTCCAAAGAATCATGGAAGTTCACTGATAAGTCTTTCGATGACACTACCTTTGAAGTTCTCCATCTTTAAAGCTGGATTAGGGATTCAAGAATTCATCATCCATAGACAGTTATCACTGCATTATATCATGGATCATATTGTTGAACCTCCGTTGAGGATATTACTCTATGCTTTGTCCTAAGAAGTCTGTCACGATCTGTATCTAGGACAGACCTTTGACTAGGAACCATATCTTTATTGTCTTGTTTCTTTGATTCTTTGGATACTGTAAATGGTTTCTTTGCTTGCTTGGACCATGGGGAACCTCAACCTAAGAAAGAAAACCGTGCCCCTGGAACGATATTCCACCTCCTCCTTTTATTGCGAATTCCCATACCTTTTCCGTAAGAATCTGTTCATTTATTTCATTTTCCCCATTAATTATCAACTTTATATCTTATATCTGTATGTATTTATTATCAAATTATAATCTAATATTTGTGTCTGAAAGTTTGTTTGAATTGAGACGTCTCCTAAGTTTCAGAGATGTCTCTAATACTTTTTATCCATCGCGGAAACGATTCCGCGAAGTGAGATACCACCCTTAAGTACTATGCAGAGTAGCGCAATAAAACTCATTAGACAGGATACATTTAGTCTCCTAGATGAACTTGATGCCTCCTTCATCCTTCTTTGAGGCTTTGGTTTCCAGAAGACCAAGACCCAAAGGGGTCTTTCACTTAACCCTAACTTACCTGGGGGGGGGCCATTATGGCCCCCCCCTCGACATTTTTCGCGATAAATCCACAGTGCGAAATTTTTTGATCGCGCCACTCGCTGACTTTTTACTTTCAAGTCTTGCGCATCTTTTAAAACTATTTTCGCGAAAATCGGGTATACCGTTACGACGTTACACGATTTTCAAAATTTTTTGTCAGACCAAAAATGGCTCAAAAACGTGATTTCATGTACAAAGTCAATACAAAATGTGTTTTCAGCTAGAATTCATAAATGAGTGATTATTTTTAATTTTATTGACAAGAATCATTTAATTTGATGCTATTTATGGCCGAAATAATGTCACGGATGAATTGTGTCGAAAAAACAATAAAAATAAAAACGTCCAAAAACAAAGAAATACATAAGAAATTTAAAAAACAATAAAATACATAAGAAATCGATTTTGGTACAGGAATTTATTTCTTGTACAATTCTTAGGAATGACATAAAGAATATTTTCCCCCAAAATCAGCTTTCTATGAGCTTTATTTAGTGAATTAGAGCAAAAAGTATGGTTTCACGAATAAATTAGCATAATTAATTCATATAAAATAAAATATATGAATTTCGTGTAATTTACCTATACAACCGCGTAGATTATGTCATTCTCTATCTTCATGCAAATTTTCGTCGCGATCGCGCGATCCGCGGCCGAGATCTTAGGGGGGGGGCCATAATGGCCCCCCCCCCAGGACTTTAAGCTCACGAAATAGCCCAGGTAAGTTAGGGTTAAGATGGTATAACAAGAAATATGGATGTTTTTAATGATGGTATTCTATACCCTTATTCACATATATTGTGATTCATTGACTCAATGCTCTTCAAAAATATCTTGGAAAATATTTCCTTCATACTGCAAAGAGCATTCAAGGAATTTCTTCTAACCATTTACGAATTACCTACCTACCTACCTACATGTACCAGATTGGCTAATCTGCCGACACCTAATATACATGTAAATCCTCCAGTTGGAACTGTAAAGTATGTAGTTCTTCAGTTCATCAGTTCTCTCTACTCCGGGATCTGTGTCCGAATGTCTATTAGGCTGTAGTGACTAACTGTTTTTTTTTTATCTCATTTTGTTTCTCCAGCCAACCCAGAAGAAGTCAAACCTGGCAGGAAAGCACCTCCAGGGGGCGTAGCTCTCTTTGGTGCTGGCGTAGCCACGGAGGATGAACTCTTTGGTGGGTCTTCTTCTTCTAAACTGAGTCAAGACGGGGTAAGTAGGACAAAATCGTGAATAACTTTAACAATCTGATAATAAAAAATCATTGTCTGGTATTCTCAAAAGGGTGACAGAAGTAACAAATTCAGTAGGCCTTGCTACATGTATTGTCCTGAACAATAGGGTGATGTATTTAGTAGGCCTACTTACTTTAGTCACCCTTTAAAGATACCAACCATAATTGGTAATAAACCATAATGTTTAGAAAGTGCTTCATACAATATTTCTTTAGCACAATCAGGAGCAAATAGAAAGCAAAAATTTTGTGTTGCAGGGCTAGAAGTGCTCAATTGGATAAGAAATGTTCTGTATCATGGGAGTATCTCTGCTGAAAACTATTCTTTCTTTTGAGAACTCGAATCACCATAACTCATCAATAATCTCGATATATCATTGGAAAATCATACCTTGTTGTTTGCTTCATTGGCTTCATATATAAGTTGTATACACCTTAAGGAGTTTTATATATTTGACAGCCTGTTTGTTTGTAAAGCTGGCCATACAATGTACATCACTCATACTCATGCTTTTTATTCTTGCATCTAAGGCTCATGCAGAAAATTAAGGGTGGAAATTCCTTCATTTTTTTTTTTTACCAACCTTACATTAAGAAATCAAATGAAGATACCATGCAAGTGTTAATGTCCAACAAAATAATAGTTGTTTTAAGCACTTTCGACGGTATAACGTACCTGATACATGATTTACATTACTGTAATCGTGGAAATATTTGTGGTAAATTAATTTTTGCAGATTTCGCGCCAAGATCGGCAGGCGCGAATTTAAATACCTGCGAATATATGAGCATGCTTTTGTATGCATATATTGGGAGGGTTCAAATGCGTGCTTACGAACATGCAGCGCGAATTCAAGAACCTATGAATATTCTTTGATGCCGCTCAGCGCGAAAAATTAATCGCGCAAAATTAGCAGCGAATACAGTATACAGTCTTGCACATCATTTTAATCATATTTTGCTCTTCATACTGTGTTGAACACTCAGGCAAATTTCATCACATGTACGGTCAAACTTACCATCTTCCGAGAGCCAGAAAATTCTTTCCCTGTTAACCTGCCGGCTACTGGGCCTGAGTGTTTCTTCCATTAAACCTCAGGAAATAAGAAAGTTCAGTCGCCAATGAGCTAAATTTGACAAGCTAATTCTCTTCTAGCTCTCATGAGAAAATGTCTTTAACTCTGTATAGCTTTAAGGGGGTAACTCACTGAGTGGTGAATGCTTGCGAATGTTGCGATTGACCACAGTGCCAAACCTAGAGAGAGTCTAGATGACTATGTGAATAGTAGGTATCAACATGGTGTATTTTATTTTGTATTGCATTGTTAGGCAAACTCATTCTATCTAAATGTGTTATACTGATACCTATTGAAACATTTTTGGTTATACTATCTATGGCACTGTCCTCACTCACGTTTGCAAGCTTTTGGTCACTAATAGTGAGATCTATCTTTATATACCCCTTTAGATGGAACATGGTGAGATTGAGAGAGATACCTAGATCTATAGGCTTTAAAACTAAATCTTACAGTGTATGAAAAAGCAGAGTGCTATTGACTGACCGTAATTTATAATCTACTGCATGGATGCAGCCTGAATCCTACAGAGATAGCACTGATTGTTACAAGAGAATCAGGTTATGTCGTTCAAGAACCAGGGACCTCTGAGAAACCAGCTTAAGATTTACACTGAGCAGTGGACTTAGAAACCAATTACCCAGGGTGACATGGGCCTTCAGGCTTCTCTCTTCTGCCTATCTAGAAGAATAGGGTTGAAACTTTTCGTTTTGAAAGCTTGGATTTAATAGCCTTATAGTATTTTATGACTTATGGCTTTATGGAGGTGGCAGTGGAACAATGGAAAGAAATTCCTTACATTATGAAATATATTATTCAGGTAATTTCATTCAACCATCAATTGTCTGCAACCTTAACCATGAGATTAAGACCAATAAACTTTAATAATTCATTACACACAGAGTTGAAGCTTCTCGTTTTGAAAGCTTGGATTTAATAACCTTATGGGTTTGTAGAGGTGGCAATGGAACAATGGAAAGAAATTCCATTATGCATTATTCAACTGTTAGACATTGTACAACCATATGCCATTACCAGGTGTAGACCAACCTTAAAGATGCATTATACTTGGATTAGCCTCATTAGAAGAATAAGATGAAACTACACCTTGTGGAACCTTGAATTTGATTTGATGACTTTTGTATCACGATTTCTGGGTCTGTAGAGATCATTGAGAACAATAGGAAGAAATTCTTGTCTCATGAAATCCTTTCTTCATTAAATATTCAACAGAACAAGTAATAAAACTAGGTTAGTTCAGTCTTTTGGAACATCTTTTATACAAAGAGAATTTTATTTCATATGCAATACTCTCAAATCAATCTTTTTCATGATTCTATTATTGCATGTACATGTAAGACTCTGTAATAAGCATGCTTCTCTGTCACAAAGGAGCATTTTTCATAGACATTGTAATGAAAATATGAAAGATAAAAACACAAAAATACCTTGATGTCTCAAGCTCTGATATGTACATCAACATACTGTATAAATGGTTAATTTTGCGGTAGTTTTCCTTTTGCGAATTTCACGAGTCCATCTTCGCGAGAATTTCTCCTTCAATATAAGGCTATTCATAGTAATGAAAACATCACAAAAATAGCAAAATTATCCACTCGCAAATTTCCCAAACTATACACAACAAAAAAAAGTAAGTCCCCCCCTAATCAAAATGATGTAACTTTTGAACGAGCTTGTTTTTTGTATGATAATTTGGAGGGAAGTTTTATCCACTTATTAAGTACCATCTGTGAAAAAATGACATCGATCACTTGGGACATGCATGAGTAATCAACGTTTAAAGCAAAAATGGACATTTTCAAAAGTCACAAGGGTCATTTTTTAGGCTGTAAAAATAACAATTTTGTAAAATTTTCTTTTTACCTTGTGTTTAAACATTTTGGTGGATTTATCATCCAAAATTTGATCATCCAATACCAATTCCGATACATTTCACTATTTTTTATGGATGAGTGAGCACAAGTTTAAGAATTATGTTCAGGCCTCTAAAAATGGTAAAATCCAACAATTTTATTCAAAGAATTGACATCAGATATTACCATCAACATTATTGACACATTTTGTGAGAAAATGAGCACTATTCATCGTGTCATGGACGAGTGAGCACACTTAAAAGGTGACTTTTGTATTGACAATTTTGCCTTTAACGTGTGTTTATTCATGCATGACTCAAAGGTTTCTTCTCATTTTCGCACATAAGTTAGTCGATAAGTGTATAGACATAACCCCCAAACGACATTACTCAAGACCTTTTTGTTAAAAAGTTCCAGCATGTTGATTTGGGGCTTGTTTTTGCTTCGAGATTGTACACAATGTCAATGGAGAGGAAATCAAAATTTTAACAAAATTGAAATTCGGCTTAATTTCATTGAGGATTTTTGTTAATTTTACTTGGAGTTTTTTCACAAAACTTGGCACACAAGTTCAGGGTGGTGCTAACTAACAGGAACAAATGCTAAATTGAGAATCTGACAAGGTACTGGGTGGGGCCAGAGCTATGAAATTCCTTCTTATTTACATATTTTTCTAATAACTTCTGCTCACTGAAGCATAAAACACTGGAATTTTCGTGAAACTCGAATCAAATGAACTATCCAAGAAGGTCTGTTAGAATTATCCAAAGTAAGCGATTGAATTTTAGTCCACAAACGAAAAAATTGCTTTTGACGTATCAAGTGTTCATTGAAGCGTGAATTTTTAATAAAATGCCATAGCATCATTTGAAAACAATTATTTGACATACACAATAACAAAAAAATGTTGATAAAATGATTTTATTACACAAAAATGGAACAATACTTAACAATGGAATTTGAAAGTGTCCTTTTTTGTTTTTATTAAGTGTTCATTCAACCGTGAATTGATGAATATTGTTTAAAACACTCTTCCAGATTGCATATTCCGTCATAATCAATCATATTTAAAAGTAAAAATGAGTGAAAAATGCAATTTTTGCAAATTTTACCTCATGTTCATCCAACCGTGAAATTTAATGCAAAAGTCGTTTGATGTGTTAGAAATTAAGGGCAACAACCCTTCTGAACATATCTTTTGTTTAAAAGTTGGAATTTGTTCCACTATTCTTGAATTAAAGTTATGAAACTGACCTTGTGACTTTCGAAAAATGACATTTTTGTCTTTTGACTGTGCTCATTGAAGCATGACTTAACAAATTTCAGTAAAATTCACCGAAATGGTAGCTGATAAAATTACCTACAAGCACATGTAATGACATTCGTAAAACTCCTCTTGATTCAAAAGTTACATCATTTTGATTAGGGGGGACTTACTTTTTTTGTTGTGTATAGTTCAAAATATTTGTACGTGAAAATATTGGCTTATAAAAAAATACAGTATATGTTCTGTGATTAATCATCAAATTTTATCCATGTCTTTACAGTGGTTTACTTTGTTTATGTGCTTCTGTCTGCATATATTTAGAAGCTCAATGTTTGCTTCCATGGTTATTAAAGTTACAGTATCAAACTATCAAATGTAATCCTAGGTAATCCTATTATGGGATTGTATTGCTGTGACATTTTGATTTAATTATTTGTCTGTCTAGTTGTACTTTGTCTTTCATTAATTTTCTATATTAAGATTTCAATTTGTATCATTACTTTAATATCAACCTCTTTATGTTCAAATCTTGTATTACCAGTATTAATGATCAATTTCTGGCTCAAATGTTCCAAAATGCACCTCGGCAATCCACAGACAATATTACATTTCTCTTAACAATGCTAATCATCATTACTCTTACACTGACTGTCGCCCTCTGTAGTTCAGATCATTCACAGTTTCAAAAACCATTGTCTCCTCACCTCTCTCCCCTCCCCCCCCCCTCCACACCTTATCAACCAATAGCAAAGAAGTCTAGTGCGTAACCGTGGAAACTGCAAAAAAGATACCCAGGTATGGTTGAGATCATCTTCACTAGATGTAAATACATTGGGGACCATGGAATGGCAAATCTCAAGATACATTGTATTTCAAATTTTCCACCAATTTTATCTGTAATCTATTCTAAAAGGGGATATATTTGTATGAAGATATGGCAAACGGTTAAAAAATTATATTTGAAAAATTAACTGGATATTCTATACTAGGATTGATTTTTAAATTTATTTTTAGTATGAT
This sequence comes from Paracentrotus lividus, assembly GCA_940671915.1. Classification (NCBI taxonomy): domain Eukaryota; kingdom Metazoa; phylum Echinodermata; class Echinoidea; order Camarodonta; family Echinidae; genus Paracentrotus; species Paracentrotus lividus. The sequence goes on along the minus strand of CALNVZ010003430.1, from coordinate 38,896,124 downwards.
GTCTGTGATCTACAATGTAGGCTGAAAAAAGGGGGAAAATTACATGTAGGTATAGTGAAACGATTTGAAATGTAATTTTGAGGTGCACTGTATAGTATAATCTTTTTCAGAAATTATGCAAAAGATGCTGTTAAGGCTCTCAACATACATTAAAAAGAAAAGGAATTTGAGCCATAGAAATAGATTGAACTTTTTAAAGTGGGGCTTTGTGACATCATTGTTGTGTTTTTTAAACCAAAGAGTAAATATGTATACATGTTAATCTCAAATTTCTCTTGCCATTCTACGGTCCCCAATTGTTTTTAAATTGTGCATGATACAAAATTATTTTCATATTACTACTGAAATCTTTAACAAGTTTGAAATTGGGTGGTAAATATTGTACCATGCAATTTTTCATTTTCGTTTGTTCAAAAAATATTTAAACTCAAAACAATCCATTTGTACAGAAATAGAATGAACTCGTCAACTGTGAATTTCCAAAAATTGATAAACATTTTTTCGGCAAACACACCCTTCATTCCTTCAGAAAACGCTTCTGCTGCGCGCGTGCTCGGCGGCTATGACACGTAGAGGTAGTGCGGTGAGTTCACGTACCTTGGCATGATTCAACGGAATGTCTCGGAGCACGCCATCATACCACGCAACCATAACGCAGCATCTCATTTCTCAAAAAGCATTTCTTCAGCTGGTATTTGATGTTTATGAAAAAAAATATGGCTTTAATATAATTGATGCCTTATGCTACTTATACCCTGAAGACATGCTGGTTTTGCATCCTGCACTCAGCTGACCTTTGACACATTTTGACCTCATTTCATGCTACGTATAAATTTATAGTGATCATATTCATGTTACTAAGAACTGTTCTGCATGGCTGTGTATTTATTGTTCACAGGAAATATATTTGATGATTTATCGGGGTAAAACCATTAAAATTGTGCATGTGAAATTTATCTAAATTTGTCATCCCACACAATCTTCTACCATTAATTGACCCCCTTGTAAAACAGTTCATGAGTACTAGCCCCATGAGTACATGGGGCTACCATCCTAAGTGAGGATTAAATAAGTATAATAAATAAAGTAAACACTTTTTATTTTAACTAGGAATCAATATGAGATTGACAGATTTTGATAATTATTACAGGTTGTATTTTAGTTTGGTAGTAAAAGAATGGTATCTCTAAGCTGTTCTTAATTTCACTATTTCATACAATAGTCTGTTGAGGTACAAAAGAAGCACTCTATTTGAAGCTCACTGTATTTCATCAAAATCAAAACTTTCAAAGGAGGATTGGATGCGTTTCTATTTCCTCCTTGTTTTATCTTTCTTCCCTTTTTCACCTTTTCTTTCCTCACTGTTTCCTCTCCTTTTCAAATTTCTTGTTTGACTTTCTTGAAATAATTTTCCCTAGTCCATCTTATATTCTTAATCTATTTCCTATAGATAAAAATTCCCCTCAATTTATGTTTATTTTTGAAAGAAAAACTTTTACTAATATGATCCTATAGCCACACTGGTATTCTAATGACTTTTTCCACACTTTCAAAACTTGTTTTACTTTTGCATCCCTAATTATTCACATACAATGTAGCTTGGGCCATCTTTTTGCATGCTTTATTTTTATTATTATTTTTTTTTACATACTAATTGTATAATTCTACGTAGCATCTTTCAGCCATCTGCCTCATTGAATTAAAATGCATCCTATTTCATGGCACTGTGTGGGACCATTTGCAACTAAAATTAAAGTGTTCTAATTAAAACTTTTTTCTTTGAGACATACAATTTATCATCCTTGTACATGTACTTCATTTTGAATCAAATTCAGTCAATCACTGAAAACTGGCTAACTTTATGCAATTGGACTTGGATTTGCTCTGAATGACCTATCATTGCACATTTGTAGTCAAACACATATTTATCTATTTTAGAATGTATTTAGCCGGATTGCATTAATGAAGGGGGAGAAAAGACAGACTCAAAAGGGGAACAACTCAGTTTGATTACCAGTAAATTCAGAATATACAAACAAACATTGGAATCATCAATCCTTTTTTTTTTTTTTTTTTTACTGATTGCATTATTGCATTTCCATACTTTATTTTTTTTTTATGTTTACATATAAGCAGAGATGAAGATAACATTTAAATACAAGTAATATCACTTTTTACCTTGTCAAATGATTTTTGTTGTAATAATTCTATAAATTTTAATATGCATCTGCATGTTTATGAAGTTTTTCTGGAATATTAACCTTTCTTTCTTTGTCTCTCTTTTTTTTTGTCCTCTTTCCTTTCTTTCTCTATTTTTCTTGTAAAATACCATATTTTAACATTCATGAATTTTCATCATTGTTACCTTTCTATCTCTCCTTCCCTTTTTTTAATCCAATAAATTAACAAACTGCTCTTGTATCTCTTGTGATAACTGTAATACCTGTATGTCTGACTGTCTGTCTGTCTTTGTCTCTAATTACTTGAAATTAATGTCTCTCTTTCCTTCTTTTCCTCTTTCTTTTTTTTTTTCTCTCTCTCTCTCTCTCTCCCTGTACTTTTGTTTGTGTGTGTCTGCCTTTTTGTCTCTTTTCTTTCTCTAAATATCTCTGTTTCTTTTACAATGTTTGTCTGACTCTATTTCCTTGTGTGTCTATTACATTTTTTCTTCGCTCCATCTCTTCTTTTATTCTTCTTCCTTTATTTTGCTTTGATCATATCATTGTCCGTCATGGCTTTTCTTGCACTCTTAACAGCCAGAGGATGCTATTGCTGAAGATATAGGCCAAAAGGTTTGGATTTGCTTCTTAAACATCAAATTAATCATGATTGGAGAGAGGCCAGAAATCACTTTCACCAATTCTAGTTGAGATCCAGAAAGTAATTAGTAACCAATTAATGTCCTGCAGGCTGTCCACAGTGAAATGATTGTTTTCACATTTTTCTGACCGTTTAGCTTTTACATTTTGGAAAATCAGAACAATTTCCACCAAAAAATGGAGGGGGGGTGGATAGATGAAAAATATTGGGAATGATATAAGTGCATCACTTTAATAGTAATTGGTTCTAGAGTTACAATGGATTATTGTATTGCATTCTGATATATGGCACACTTGTACTTGTGTACAATGTAGACCATGCAATTAGTTTTAATGCACGGTTGTTGCAGTTAATATCAGATCATTTTAATATAGGTTTCATTGCCGCTAGTTCTGTAGCCATATTGTATGTGAAAAGTACATAACTGGAAGAACCGTGTAAACTTCTTGAATGTCCACATTTGCCTAAAGGCCCTAATGGCTTTGAGGAAACCGGCTTTCCGATAGATATTTTCCCCCTTTACCATGATTTCTGGGGAAAAACGTTTTTTTCGAAAGAGATTTGCCTGATCCCTAATTAGACTGGGATTAAGACCAGAGCCTGAGTAATTAGTGTTAGGATCATCATTGGGCCTCACGAGATGATGCGTCACGAGGGACGGAGTTGCCAATTTGAGGACCAAATCTCCTCAAATTGACACGTTCCCTTGCCCACGTGTGTTATGACTGTATAGGCAGTGACAGGCTTGATTTATAATCATGATGTATGACAAATTAAATCTTTATTTAGGAATAAAACATACCAGAATGAGAGAGATAACGGAAGGGTGACATGGAAACATTTTGGGGCTTTAACATATCAGGGCCATACATATGACTTGTGTAATACTGTTTTAATTATGTCCTTCTGAGATTCAGGAAAAAATGCCTAATTTTCTCATGAATGTTAGGTAGAATATACTTGTAGGAAATATATCTGGGTACATTTTCCAATGATAAATACACATTTACAAAATCAAATGAAAGTCACTAATTGGGTGAACATGTTGTTGCTTTTATTATGAACTTCATGCTTAAAGCAACTGTACAATGAATTATATTTCCCTGGATGTATTTCAAAGAATACATTATATCATGTTTTATTTCTACAGAATATGCATATTCAGAATGGTTTAAATTAGATATCGAAAATACATGTGACCCTGTATCTGTAACATAAAGACTTACGCTTGATAAAAAGTTACGATCAATTTTTTCTCAGTAGCCTCATTGGGAACGCAGGTACCGTCATGGATTAGAATTCGGATGTGATGAAGATTATGATTAGGGCTAGGGTTAGGATTATGATCATCAACTTCGGAGCACCATGATCATGATGAGGTTACCGAGAAAAAATCAATTGTAACTTTTTATCAATCGTACATATAAAGTCTTTGTGTTACAGGGCAAAGGACGACTATCCCCAATGTATGTGGTAGATTTCCTAATTTTGTTTTCCTTCTTTTTCAGGAAACTTCCAAATCAGACAATTCATCTTCAGGAGGTTTGTTTGACAGCCAAGGGGACGACGGACTCTTTGCTGAATCCGCTAAACCACCTCCTAGAAGAGGTAAAGTATAGATTAATAGTGATTTTTTTTAACCAATTAAATCAATCATTCTTTATGAATTATTATAGTGAGAGCAAACTGACCAGTACTCTCATTGACTGTGCGTTATAAATAGCTAGTCTTAAAATATACCCTTTGAAATAACTGTTAACAATAACTTAATAAAAACTAATAAAACTTAACTTAAAATTTGATTTGAAAAGGAGTGAATTAGTGAGTTATCATTCAAGTGAGTCTATATTATAATACCTCACTGCTCACAATGTTGCATTATGGGGTTAGGAAACGGGGCAGATTTGAGCAGTTGAAGTGGTGCAATGCAAGGCTACTGGTTCATTTTGGCTATTGTGGCATCTAAATTGATTTGATTGTGTTTATATTATTGTGTATTACAGAAAACAAGCCCAAAGCTAAGAAACAGGTTGATCTCTTTGGAGGAGATGATTCAAGTGATCTATTCAGTGAGAACAAACCTCAACACCCACCAAAGAAAAAGGTAATATTTTGTCTATATTTATCTGTTTCATTAAGTCAACAAAAAATGCAGCTTTGACAAGTTATTGCATTGTATGTACATGTATTAATAAAAGTGATCTGAATACATATGGAAGCATGAGACCATCAAAAACATTTATGTCATGTTGTAATTTAAATTGCTACATGGCATAATCCTTTACGTCATGTCTGAATTGAGACATGACCTAATTAATTCTGACATGTATCAACTCAAATTATGACATGACGTACTTCGGTGGATTCACAATACGGTGCGCCACCTATCGATTGAAGCGGACAGGTCAAAATTCGCAATGCCCCATGGGAAAAAGTCAACATCGCCATTAATCTCTGGGTGGTTCGCGCTGCGCTGCATATTTGCATTATAAAATAATAATGATAAAATGCAATTATCAGTCAAATATTTGTTTAGTTCGACGACCCGCATTTGCCGAGAACAGATGTATCCACCAGTTTTAAATATACACACACACACTGCACTTTGTGTTGTGTTCACTGCGCTGCGCGATGTCGACCCCGAAGTTTGAAATTGGCCTGTCTTCTGCAACCGATAGGTGGTGCACCGTATTGTGAATCCACCAAATTCCGTGTTCTTGACAGTCTCAAGCTTCCTTACAATACATTTACAGTTCTTGCGCTGCAATGCATGATGGTACAAAATTTTTTCACAATAAGCTGATATCATGTTGTAAATGCTAGATAGAAATTGGATTTTTCACCACGGTCCCAAAATGTATACACAACTCCTTTCTTACTGAAGACTCCAATGAAATAGCTTCAAAAAGTTTTGAAATGATCCACCTTACAAACACAAACAAAAGAGATTATGTCATAGCATTAACATGATCGCACGCTGTAATCAATATTAGAATAATATTAGAATTTTTTCCTATCATGTATTTCAATGCAAGAACCATACAATATGTAAATGCACTATGAAATGAAAAAGGAAATGTCATTTGTGAAAAAAACAGATTCAAGTTGAAAGAATGGGCACCATACAAAATTCTAAAAATAGGTTTATTATTCACTAGGAGATTTGCCTAAAAACTTGCATATTTGCAACGTAAGCTTGGTTACCAATGTATGGTTTTGTTGTAAACGCGATGAATCTGAAACCAAGATCAGTTTTTTCCGTGAAAGCATCCCCCTTCTCTCCCAAGTGGCCTTGTACAGCAACTGTGGTACCCCTGATTCACGCCTAGACTCAATCACGCTTTCATTTCCTCTCTCCGTCCATATATTGTGCCTATAATTACCCACAACCCCGCAGCGAAGTTAATATCAAGATGCTACTTTTAGAACAAATTGCCTGTGCTTTTGACAAAAGAAAATGGGGAAAATTGAATTTCTGAACTAATGCCAATGTGTGAAAGAGACAGGCTTGTGCTATTTGACGCAATTTATGACTTGCGTGTGAGTGAGCCAGTATCCTTAATGTCAGATGTGATGTAATTGTTATGCACTGTTTATAGGGAAGAAGAAGTTGGCAAGAGATTACAATTCTCTGAATATATTATCAACACGTAGGTTCCCCTTTGATTGGTAAAGGGAAGTATACTTGTAGGACCCTCAAAATTATTGACAGGAAATTGTAGAGCCTATTACAGCATTATATTTCTGAAAAGAAATATATACTTGTTGTTCATATGGATCAAATGGCTAGGTAGAATATCATTACATATTTTCAATGTCATAAAATAGGTTTTGAAAGAGGAATGAATAGGATGGAATATTAATGAATATTGGATAGGTCTTTCATTCCTACATGTGTCTTCCACTAGAATACGACAGGTTCTTTTTTCTTTAGGGAAGTAATGGTCCTAATGTGGAATCTAAACAAACCTAAAATCAAAGAAATTGTCTCTTTATGATGGCGATGACAATGACAGTTGAAACTTGTGCCTCTTTGATGCAGATTCCCGCTGGTGCAGTGAATGTTTTTGGGAGCGCTGGCCCCCTTGGAGGACAGACAGAACCACCACCCCTGGATGATAACGGGGATGAAGGGATGTATGTTAATACTATGGTGGGAGCAGCAGGAGCAGGAAGGAGCAAGCAGGCAGCACTAGGAGGAGGAGGCCTGTTTGACAACGTGGATGAGGATCTGTTTGGAGCCCCGCCTCCAAGGTAACCATGGTGATGATGATGAGGGAGATGGTGACGGTTGTGATGATGGTGGTGATGACGATGGTGGTGATGATGGTGGTTTTTATGATGGTGGTGATGATGATTGTGGTGATGTTGATAATGGTGGTGGTGATGATAGTCGTGGTGATCATGATGGTGGTGGTGATGATGATGGTGGTGATTGTGATGATGGTGGTGATGATGGTGGTGGTGATGATGATTGTTGTGGTAGGAGTATTGATGATGGTGTCCTTTTTTCTGTGTGTGATTATGGTGGTGGTGATGATGTTGGTGGTGATGGTGGTAGTTGTGTTGATGATGGTGTCTTTTTTATGTGTGTGATTATGGGGATGATGATGATGATGGTGAGGATGATAATGATGGTGATGATGATGATGATGATTGTGGTGGTAGTAGTGTTGATGATGGTGTCTTTTCTTGTTTGCGTGATTATGGTGGTGTTTGTGGTAATGGTTGTCAACGATTACACTGTTGATGGTATTATGTACATGTAGTCATGGTTAAAAATAAAATGGCAACATTGGTGCAATAATGAATGTGAAAATACCATACAATGTACATGTTAATGTTCTAATTATTGTTCATGCAGTTATTTTGAGGAGGTGGCCAGTTATATCTGTCATAATTGTGGCAGTGGTCAATACTATACATATACATATAGTGCATGCTTTGGAGTTGAATATACTGTAATATTATTTGCAGCCATAGATTTAGAATTTCTCAAGTGAATTATATGTCACCTCGGCCGACATATAATTTATGAGAGAAGTTCTTAATTTATGGATGCTCATTTTATTGTATATTTGACGACAGTAAGTATGTACTGTATAACTGATCAGTAAACCAATTAGACAATTTTATTTTAATAGGCAGGTTTAATAATTTTTTAAAGACTGGTGAATGAGTTTAATGGGTCGGCGAGTGGAAATTGTGCAAGTCATTGTTGACGTCACAATCAAATTGTCAGATTTATGCTACATTCATGCGCTTGAACTTTTGAATATATAGATTTGTACACAAAACACTGTGCAATATAACTTGGTATATAAAATGGTCGTGGCCATATAACGAATTACGCAATGTCAAGGAGAGCGTATCTGACCAATCAGAAACCTTCTTTCATACGACCTATCTTATAGTAGAAAGTGTAGAATAGCATTGTAGGTGTTATGTCTGTATTGCATTTCAGCTGTAAATATTCTTTTGTGGGGAGGTAGAGTTGTTATTCTGTCTATGACCGAAGTAGGGGAGACCTGGGGCAATTGTAACAGTTTTTTCCAAATTTGACCTATCAGCTTTATTGAAGCTAAATACTTGCTTAAAACTAAATGAAATGAAATATGGCATATCTTACTTGACATATGAATAGGTTGGGTTAAGTAAAACAAGTCATTTTGAAGCCATTACCATTTCAAAACAAGAGGTCGAGTGTTACAATTGCCCCGTGACGAGGGGCAATTGTAACAGACGTGCGGGGCAATTGTAACACATGAACTTGTAACATTTTGTTTTTCTTTATCAAAGCTATGCACATGACAAATTAAACATCATTAACCACAATAAACTAATTATAATGAAACATGACAATGCTTGACCCACTTATAATACATTTTCCACTTGTTATATGCATGAAATGGGACAAAAGTTATGATAGTTTTTTTTTTTTTTTTTTTTTTTTTTTTTAAGGTTGTTTGGCTTCACCCTTTAGCTGTAGAATTATAGAACCTTCATTAATTCATATTTTGGTTCTTTATCTACTTTGTACCTACACAATATATCTTGTAACTGACAATTGTTGATAACACTTTATGTTAGGCTTACGCCTTTTGACTATAATGCATTCTTGCAAAATAAAGTGATATATTTCTGAGAAGAAGTAAAAATTACAGCTTTTTTTTTTCTTTCTTTCTTTTTTTGTAAAATCAATCTTCAAAATTTACGCCATTTTTTTCTTCTTGAAAATCAATATGTCTTTGCCCTTTTAACAAACGTATTGGACATATATTTTCAGGTATCATATTGAAATATATTTTTATTTTTTATGGGGTGCCATCCCTCCCTTCTCTCTCCTCTGTCTTTTCTTCTTTCTATCTTTCTTTTTTCTTCATTCACTCCCTCTTTTACTTTTTTACTTTCTTATCTGCCCTCCCCCCCCTCTCTCTCTCTTCTCTCTCTCTCCGCCTCTCTCTTTCTCTCCCTTCCTCTTTCTTCTTTCTCCTTTTAATATGTGCGTTTTTTAATAAGAAAAAAAAACAAGTCGGGGGGGGGGGTCCCTATTTTCTTCCCATTTTATATGACCCCATTGTAAAGGCCTTTTGGTTTTCAGGGTATCCTGTCAGTGTTTCTTTCATGTGTTATACCATGAACACTCGACGAATAAAATGAAATAAAATCACATGTTCACAGTTATTTATTCCTCATGTTTGAGCTCATAGATAAGGTTACCTTTGGTCCTTGTAAAAAAAGAACTATAATTGATTATAACATTCAAAGTTATGAAGTTCTGAAGTTCTCTATAAGTGATATAAATTATTAAAAAAAAAAGAATAAACAACTTGAGGCTCTGATTACAGTGAACAAATGATAAACAAACTAAAGGCACTTTTTTTCGGAAAATATCAATATTTCATTGCATTTCTAACAAAACGTATTAGACAGATATGTTCAAAGTATTGATTTTCATGTCTGAGATTATAGGTATGGTTACCTTTTGTTTTTGTAAAGCATAATAATCGACAATACATTCAAAGTTATAAAGTTCTGATACTTGAACTTATCAACGAGGCTTTTCTTTGCTATTTTTCTTTATATCCAAGTCTACTCCTATTTACAATCTTGTCATTAAAAGAACGTAAGGGTCACTCTCTTCATATTTTTTACTTTTTTCTTTTCCAGTAAAGTAATATAAATTATTTAAAAAAAACAACAACAACAACAACAAGAATAAAAACTTGAGGCTCTGGTATCTCACTTTGCGGAGACGTCTCCGCGATAGAATAGAAAATTTTGTTTTCGCGACGGACAGAATGTATTAAAAACGTCTCCAATATCGCCGAGACGTCTCCGCCAAATTTATGAAAAAAAATCCGTCTCCGAGACGTCTCGGATACGTTTCTAATATTATTTATCCATCGCGGAGACGAAATTTCTATCTGTCTTGGAGACGTCTCCGCGAAGTGAGATACCACCCTAATTTCATGTCGGAGGTTATAGATGTTGTTACCTTTTGTTTTTGTAAAGCATTATAATTGAAAATTACATTCAAAGTTATGTGCTTCAGCTAAGGGTGCTATCTCACTTCGCGGAGACGTCTCCGCGACAGAATAGGAATCTTGTCTCCCGACGGATAAATAGTATTAGAGACGTCTCCGAGACGGATTTTTTTTAATAAATTGTCGCGGAGAGAGAGACGTCTCTAATACTAGCTCCATGGTTCAGAGGTTCTGATTATGTTTTAATTATGTTTACAGGAAGCAAAAATTCCGGGACAATTGTAATGTTTTTTATGTAATTTGCAGGGGCCACGGAGCCTGGGAGGGCTTCGTCAGCGAACGTGTACAAAAATGGAAAAATGACCATACATTTGTGATTTTTAGTCTGTTCAGCCCCCCCCCCGCCCTTCCCCGCACTCCCCTCCCACTTGCCCGCCTCAGCACCCTCCACTTCCAAAAACGCTCTCGCGGCCCCTGATTGGTTATTTAATAGCTTGGTGTTGATTCAGCGGAAATCTGCTTTACCGAGTTCCTACGGAGTTACTTTAACAGAAACAGGGGCAATTGTAACAGCTTGTTACAATTGCCCCTGGCAGAGTGACCATATTTGGAGAGATTTTTTTCTATCTTAGCTTCGGTATTCGTCGTTGAACTTTAGCAAAATATGGCCTAAGAACATAATTTCTAAATATATCAAAATGACAGCCGTAGCTCATCCACATATTTGTCCAGAAAGAAACAATGGTAATTTGAAATATTACTTTTATGCTCGAAAAACGGTTTTCGCGCTGTAGAAAGTTCCACGAACCGTTAAATCTGCTAACACTCATACAGCATGTGGAGCGATTAAATGCGCATGTTCTCATAACAAAATTAAGTTTATAGCATGTTTCTGCTAGGAATGGGAGCCTCTGTTACAATTGCCCCGTGTTACATTTGTCCCCGGTCTCCCCTACTCAAAATGCCCCTCAAGGTATAAATATTTCCAATTCCCACACAGAGAACATTACAAAAAGTATTGTGTACAAGTCCCTTTGTAACTTCTTCCATGAACACTGACTAATCTTTTTGGTAATGAATGCCAATAATTTGTCCTTCAGTTGCTTATCATTCCACACCCTCAAAAGACCTTGCTCTTACTCTTAATACAATAGATAGTGAACACATATATATTGTAAGAAGTACTCTTTCGTATGGTAGATGTATACGTCATAATAGGAAGGATTATTTCGATTGGAAATGAAATCTTTTGAAATACCTTGTAGTCAACTCTGCTTGAAACAAGTTTTCTAATTATTTTCTCCAATTTACACCCTTTGTTAACCTTGACTCAACACTTTATTGCCAGAAACCACAATATCCATGTCTATACTTCCACTGGAATCCATGATTGTTTTTGTTTATTCTCCAAGGTCTTAGAAAAATACAATCAGGGACTTTCTTTATTGAGTAAAACAACTGTCACTGGAATTCAACATCAAATCCTTGACAATAGACAGTATTATTTTGCAAGAAGTAATAATTTGCTCAATCTGTTCTTGAACAATCATTTGTTTTTCGCAGCAATTGAATAAGCATCATGATTTAAGTGTCTCTTGATAATTTTCTTAATATGAAGGAATTTTGAAAGAATTTTTGAGGATTTAATTTTCAAAACATGCTTTGTCTCCCATGGTTTTTCCCTGACGACAGGCCGGCAGATAAACCTACCGTTAAAAACGACAGCGACAAGCTGTTTGCGGATGATGACGACGACAGTGACCTGTTTGCAGCGCCACCACCCTTGCCGAAAGATGATTCTAAGGTATGTCACTTTTTTATTATTACCACTGTACAATCTTATTTCTTACAAAATTCTCGCGTTTCACAATATATGCGCGCTAGTTGCGCCCTTATTGTGACTTCACTCCTCCGCGTTAATTCTGAGAGATTGGTCGACAAAAATACTCAACACCATGCATTAATGATCGTGTTTCTCTTTCAAAGTGATTATAAACCTCATTTAAACACTAAAGTTTCCGTGGATCACATTTGTGGTTCTACTGATTAAACCTTGTTCTTCCCTATGCTTGAGATTTGTCGTTCGTACAAATATTTATTTACTTTTTCGATTCTCACTCGTGGTGTGTGCTAGGAAAAGTATTAGTAATTGACGACCAACGAGGAGAAGTAGGTCGTTCACTAATAATGAACGTTGGTGGCGCATGTATTAGGAAACGTGAGAATTACAGTCTACTCCCGTTATGATGAGTATTGAAACAACTTTGCATTATGACAAGGTGACTCTCGTAGTCATGGGTGCAAATTTGCCCTCATGTGGCTATGTGCATATCTGTTCATTATAAAGAGATTTTGTTATAGTGATTTTGGTCCTGAGCAACTCATCTTATCAAGAGAAGATTGAATATTTGATATTGATTCCATCTTTAAGATAAGAGATATACAAAACTTTTTTTTTTCTCCATGAAAATGAAGATTTTTTTAATCTAATGACTGAAGGTAATTGAACCCAATGGTGTGCAGGCCTCTACAAAAAAAAAAAAAAATCACTTGCCCTGTTGGGCAAGTGGATTTTTTTTTGGCTTGCCCGAGAGGAAAAACCACTTGCCCAAATTTTCTTTTTATGTTCTTTGTTTTTAATGACTTTTTATTTTTGTAGGAAATATAGATCCTCTAGGAGGTCTAATCTAATTACGAGTCAATAAAAAACATTTGAAGACAGTATTTATGTTAAACACAAATTCGTATTTTTTCCTCTTTTCTTTCGTCGCCGCGGCTGTTGGAGTAGGCCTTCGAGTGTTGCCTGCTCGCGCTCGCGGCCTTTTCTCTGCATTCGAGCTGGCTGGTATTGCTGGAGCAGCCACTTGTCTTTTGTCCGTTGTCAGTGTTTTTTCCATTGTCGGTGGTTGAGTGTCTTTCTCTCCTGCTCGTTGACGTTGCGCGAAAAAAAATCTCCCATCTTTCTGTGAGCCATGATCGTCTTCCTCGCGCTCGAGTCGATAGTCGCCATCATCAACAAAAACACAGTACGACTCGACGACGCACACAGCACACGGACGTAAAAACGCGCGCCCCTCGGATCCCAGAACAGCCCTCGCCCTGCACATGCACAAAACGACAGCGATCTCCGCGCGCTGATGGGTTTTAATTTTGCAGCAATCTAGCGCCATCTATCGGCGAATTAGCGCTAATTGTTTACGTTTTCAATCAATATGGCAGCCTCCATGCAACGGAGTCCGTTGCGTAGAAATTTTCTTCTTTTTAGTTGATTAACTAAACAAGAAATCATGGTAATCTTTTGATATGTGTTTCTGTTTTTCGCCCGATTTGTGATTATTCGAAATACTGTGATTTTACCACCTCAGTACTGAGATAATGTCCCCTTTTTACATTTTTATTTTGAAAATCACCGCTTGCCCGATCGGGCAAGTGTTATAAAATTTTGCTTGCCCGCCCGTGGTTTTCACTGGCCCCGGGCAAGCGGGCAAGCGGGTTTGTCGCGCCCTGGTGTGGTAATATGCAGTGATTGATTTGGTTTACTTTTAATTTCTTGCTTATTAAGAATCCTAAAAGTCTCCAAACAAATAATTTGTACTTACATACCATACCAAGCCTACCAATCCTTTCTATTTTAGACTAAAATAATTTAATGACCCCCCTCCCCTCTGAAAACATCCTTAATATTGTGTGATATTTTATCAAAACCTGGACCACTTCAAAATATAAATCATAAAATGCATGTTGATATAATGTGTTCTTGGCTTTTATTCTAATGCTTTCATAGAAAAAACCTAAAAAGGTAAGATATGCAATCTGTAGCACCTTACTAAATTGTTGACTGTATTCTTTGTTTTGTTGCACTTTTTGATTGTTTCAATGTTGTTGGTGTTTTTTTTTTTTGTTGCTAACTAATTTGAATTATGACAGACTTTAAAACATTTACAGGATATTTAATTTTCAAAAATGATACATTACATATGAGGCAAAAAAAAATTGTTATGTTGACCTCTATTGACTGACCGTAAAATTGGAAAAAACAGTGTCAGGTTTTTTTTATTATTTTTTTTTTTTTTAACCAGACCCAAAATATACAACTGCATCTTTTTTGTGAGAAAATGTCAGATTTGGGCAAGAATTTACTACAATTGGTATTCAACAGCTTTAAAAAGCACCTTTATTATGCTTTTGGACTGCACTCTGCCTGCTTCTTCCCAATTTCCAAATTTTGGTCATAAATGTATAAGGGAAACATAACAAATTTTAGTTTGCCAAATATAGGCACTTCAAAATGCTTTTACAAAGAACATAATAAATTAATATAATAAAGTTGCTAACCAAAACCTTTCTACAACTTTCAAGATAAAATTGACACACTGCCTTTTTTATTTCCCTGTGAATTTGGATGTTACTATCTTATCAGGACTATAGTAACAGCTTGTTAATGTTGTGTGGTGTTTGGATTTGTTTTGTGAAACTAACAAGTCTGTTTCAACTAATATCACAATTATATAATATTTAGCATTTTCTTTGTGTACATATTTTTATTTTTGTGCAAATAATATTATTTATTAAAGTTTAGTTCTTATTTAAGTTTAGTACCTTTCCTCCAATGTGGGAATATTATCTATCCTTTTTTCCCCCTTTTTTCCCTTTTTTTCCATGAAGCAATTGTGATAAATTTATTTGTAACATTCGTATCAATATTAACCTCTCAATGTATTGATACTCAAAAGATACTACATTTCATTATTATCATACTATATGTACCTCCTATAGTATAAGAATGTGAAATATATAGATATGAATGAACTTGACATGAATTTCCTTTTTAGTTAAAATGAAAGAAATGGCTTCATTAGTTATTTATGACTTCACAACTAACACTGACTAATTTATGTTCATTATGAAAGAATAGCTCTACATGTATGTCAAAAAAACAAACTAAAAAAAAAATAAATAAAAAATGACGGAGCAGTTTTCATTATGAAAATGATTGATATGATTACAGTTACATGTACTCTAAATAGAAAGTGGGCTTACACATCATCATAATAGATATACACTTGCAATTTTATAATAATAATAATAATAATAATAATTAACTTATATAGCGCCTTTTCGGTGGGATACAAAGCGCTGCACTGCTCCCTCAGGGAAATTTAAAATAAATGATCAGGGGTATGAAGGATACAGATATGTTTTATGCACAGAAGAGCATATAAACTGTAAATGGAAATTGTCTATGAAATTAAAAATCCCCTTAAAAGGTGATTTGAGTGGTACCGAATAGGCTCTTTTTGATAATGACTAAGACAAAAAAACTATACAGTGTGTCCCACAAAAAATGCTAATGGCACTTTAGATGGGTATAATATTAAAATTACAAAACTATATTGTTTATAACTCTACACCCGTAAACTACAATTCGTTTTCTACAACTGGATGAAATTTATGTCATATGGTCCAAGAATCCCAAAGATATGAGCATTTTGTCAGTACATATCGGGAAACCTCTCCATCCAAGTTTGTATTGAGTAGTACCGGATGTGTCGAATAAAAGAAACCCAAGTTTGATCATTAATACTTTGAAAAATATTTCAGTAGTATTTATGAAATTTATATCACTGCAAAGTGCAACTCATTACCATGCTAATGATATGTCCCTCAGCTCACCAATATTACGCATTGCCGAACCCCATTGTTCTGAAAAAGTCTTGCAAAATTGTGAGTTCTTCACTTTCACTCTCATTGATGATCAAAGTTGGGTTTCCTCTTAGTATTTTGAATAACGCATCTCAAGGAGCACGAAAGTGAACACTCTTTTTCAGAACAATGGGGTTCAGCGATGCGTGAGCTGAAAGACATATCATTAGAATGGTAATGAGTTGCACTTTATAGTGATATAAACTTCATAACCACTACTGAAATATTTTGCAAATTATTAATGATCAAACTTGGGTTTCTTTTATTCGATATACCCGGTACTACTGAATACAAAACTTGGAGGGAGAGGTTTCCTGATGTGCGATGAAAAAATGCTCATCTTTGTGATTATTGGACCATATCACATAAAATTTCATCCATTTGCAGGAAATGAATGGTAGTTTACGGGTGTAGAGTTATAATTAATATAATATTGTAATTTTAATATTATACCCATCTAAAGTACCATTAGCATTTTTTGTGGGGCACACTGTATAATTGACTTTCTAGCACTCTTTAGTGGCACAAATGCATAATTAAATTTAAAAAATGCCCAAGTATTATCAGAATCAATTTGCTTATTACACCAACCGGCTTCATTATGAGGTGTGCTAGTTATCAAGCTACAGTGTACATGCACAATTATACATGGTGGAGAAAATTCAGCTTTTATTCTTACAAGTACGTTTACTATTACAGCCTTTATTAGCTGTAGCTATTTGTTGGCTCCATTGACCAAATGCTTGTTTCTATTGAATATTGTATATTTTGAAATATTGGTTATTAATGAATAAATACAATACAATACAGGTAAACAAATTCTCTTACAATGTAGTTTGCGTTGAAAAAGTTTTACAGATTTACAATACTAAATGTACATACATATTTTACATGTAAGTGCCTTAACTTATTCATTAGTTTTGTTTGTTTTGTTATGTTTTTTAAAATCTGTACTTTCATAGGATAACATATTTTAGGGAAAATTCCTTGTTTGGTGTACTTGTACAAAAATGTATTAAGTAGCAGCTTCCCTCACCTGATCTAGATTTTTGGATGTTCGTTTTTTAAAAATGGGTTGTTTTGAGCTTCGTATTCTTTTCTTTGCCTTTTATTTTGAATAAAAATTCCTGCCCTTCTTGCATAAAATGCTGGGGGGGGGGGGGCTTTTTCCAAAATTAAACATCATATCATATGTGATGCATCACATCGAAATCAGACACAAGTCGCCGAGCAAATTCAGCACAGTGTCGAGGAAATCGGCAGAATAATAAAAATTGTCTATTTTGTGGGGGGGGGGGAGAGATTTTTTTGATTTTCTGAATTTTCAATGTTTCTTGTATGCTCTGTAAATAAAATGAGTATAAATGATTAGGGAAAAGCCTTTAAAATAGGATTGTTTTGTTGCAATCTTTGACTCTTTTCTGGCGACTTGTGTCTGATTTTGATATGATGAGTCACATTATGGTAAAAAGCCTTGACTCTAGTAACAAACAAGTATCTTTCATTTTGAACTGGAGCTGTGCTATAATATGCTGCAGCTAACTAGAATTGAGGATTGTGTGAAGGAGAACTCACTTTAGAGACTTTTTTTTTTGGGGTTTTTTTTGGAGGTTATACTGAATTACAATTTTTTTACTATATTGTTGTTTTCGTAGGCTGCAGCAAAGAAGAATCAAGGATTGTTTGATGACATTGAAGGAGAAGGAGAAGAAGATTTCTTTGCTGCTTCATCCAAGCCTAAAGAACAGTGAGTATTTATTTTGCATTTATTATTATTATTTTTTAAAATTCTAAATCATAGCTTGTCTCACCGTATGCATGATGCATTTTATTTTAATTCCTTTTTAATCCAAGATGTGATGGCTCAGGGGATAGAGCATCCATCTCAAAATCGGGAGGTCGTGGGTTTGAGCCCCAGCCACGTCATACCGAAAGACATTAAAAAGTGGTAGTTGCTGCTACCCTGTTTGGTGTTCAACAAGAAGGGGATAGAGCAACGTCCATCTGGCGCTGCTGAGCGGCTGCCGGGCCTGTGAGAAAAGGGGAAAAAAGAATATCCGATCACCTTTGTTTTGGACCAAAAAAATTGGAGCATTTGGAGCACATGTTTGTTGGGTTTTGTTTTTTGTTTTATTTTTTTTCTTCATTACAAACTTTTTCACTGTATCTAAACTATATTGAAATATATGATATTTAATTTTGTTCTACACAGATCCAAGAAGAAGCCCCCTGGTGGCGTAGCCCTGTTTGAAGGGGCAGATATATTTGGAAGCCCCCCTAAGGTAGAAGTAGAGGCACCACCATCACCACAGGTAATGATTCATGTTTTGTAAACTATATTGCAGTAGTCTATGATCTATATTTTGGTGGATTAATGATGTTTATTTTTTATGAAAAAAAAAATTGAAATTATTTTTTTTTTGTCATGAAATATTAAGAAATGGTACTCATAGTGGTCGTATGAAACATATTTTGAATGTTCAGTATTGTTTTATTATTTCTGTTAATAACCCTGTTTTTCTTTTCTTAATTTTTTGTTCTTTCTCTCCTCTCTCTCTCTCTCTCTCTCTCTCTCTCTCACTCTCTCTCACTCTCTCTCTTTCACATCTCCACTTTTTTATTATTAATTTTTGGTGTGTCTGTGTGTCCATTCATCCCTCTTCCCTCCCTCCCTTGCTTCTCTTTCTCCCTCTTTCTCTCCCTTTTTCCTTCTCCTGTCTTCCCTCACATTCTTCCCTCTATTTCTATCTTTCCACCTTTCTTTCTGTCCCTTTTTCCATTTTATCTATCCTAATTTTATTTATATTATTGTCTCTCAGAAGGGGCAGTTGTCTCCACAGTCCAAGGCTAACAGGACTCAAAACACTCTCAGTCTCTTCCATGATGATGAAGATAAAGATGAGGACCTGTTTGCCTCACAAGCCCCTCCTGTCTTACCCCCTAAGAAGGAACAACTGGACCCCAATCCCAGCAAAGAGGAACAAGTGAGTACCCCTATTCTTATTATAAAGTGCGATTCCATGCTTTTGTTGTTTTTGTCTCTTTTTTTTTATTTTTGTGTCCCATTTGACATAGTAATATTTTTTTCATTTCAGTTGTAATTAAAGGATGTGTAATCATGTCAAGTTAAGTTTTGGTTTTTGTGTCCCTTCTGGTGCTACTTGGGGATTACTATGAATCAAGAAAATATTCTTTTATTTTCATGCCAAAAAGATGTAAAATGTTGTCAAAATGTCATGTACAACAGCTCATGAAATTATTTTTCCACTCAGACAACATCCCCTTTCACTCACCGAACTTACAAATGCCAATGAAAACTGCCCCTGTTTAGGATTTGTTCCCTGTAGATCCACCTCATGTGCATGTGTCTTACATGTACATGTATCTATCTGAAAATATACCCACTAGGACAATTCCCCATCCCCTTACCTCTATGAATACTGCCCCGGTTTCCCTGAAGAAGGAGCATTTGACCCCCAATCGTAGCAAGGGGACCAAGTTCGTACCTCTGCATCAACTTAAACCCCGAGAAAATCTGCCCCCTAAACCGATAACCTTTACATATTCTTGGGAGGGGGAATAAGAGGCTGAAACAATGCCCCCAAGAACCCTCGATTTGTATATTTTGTCTACATTGTATCTCTGTTGATGGAGGCCGCCTTGCTGAAATAAGTTATTGCTATATCAGGCAAGCTTTGAAAAAATACATGTTGTTTGGTTTTCATAAGCTAATATTCCCAAAATTTGAATGCTTTTTAAAAGATGAAGTATTGACTTAATATTTTAGTTTAAGTATTGCTTAAATATCAGCTGTGAAACACAGAAAGTATCAAACTTTGTTTACTACCGATATCTCACAAAAAGAAAGGAACAAAATATTCCCTGACAGTTGCAGTCTGCTTAATTTTAATAATCAAGAGGCTAAGGTACATGTAGATTTCACATCTGATCACAAGGTCGTGTTGAGGGTAATATCTTCCTAAAGACTTTGGCCCAAATCGGGAAGGAAATGAAGGATCAAGTTACTTTCCTAAAAGTGTGAGGAATTTAGGGGAAATCCCACAGAATCTCAAACATACATGTACATTGTTGATGTACATGTACCCACTTTATTTTAATGATTCATGTGTAATGAATTATATATTTTAAAAATATATACTCTCAACGTTTGTGTTTATTAATCACTTTTACCTCATTAATTTTGAGGTTTGAAATGTTTTGCGACATCCCTTTTGTATATCATTATAATAGAAAATATACTAGAGTAAAACATTTTTTTGTTTGACTGTTCTTTTCACTGAAAGGCAACATTTTTGCGTACAGATAGACGAAGTGGCTCTTAGATGAAATAGCTATTGGCCCAACTGGCTATTGGACGAAATGATATTTGACCGAATGGTATTAGACGATATGGTCATCGGATAAAATAGCATTGAACGTAGTGGCAATTTACCTTTTTAGCTAGTAGGGGAAATTTGGGAGTGGATTATTTTTTCAATTTTTGTGTGTTTTTTTTTCTCCATTATTAAATGAAGTAGCCTGACATTGAAGTGGAAGTTTTCTTGAGGATCAATGGACTTCCAACATTTCTGAAAATAAAACTGCCACGAAAATGATTACTTTTACAATATTAATGTCATCCTTATTATTATTATAACTGGTTATATTATGTTTACCACTTTCTCTTCCATTGTTTCTCTCTCTCTCTCTGTTTCCCTGAATCCTAATAGATGTCAAGAAGGAGAACGAAGAGCAAGAGCATCTTTGATGACGAAGCCATCCTCTTTGGTCTCAAGAACGAAGAGAACCCTGGAGTAGACCTCTTTGGTTCCGAGACCCCGGTCCCTCAGACTAAGGTAGGCACATATGACCTCTCAAGCCCAGGTCACACCCTTAACCAGAGTGACTGAATCTTACCCATTCAGGCGAGATTCGTGGGATCGGTCTCTTGTTGTTCCAGGGCCCTGTAACATAAAGAGTTATGATCACTTGCAAGTTGGTTGTAACCAATCAGGACCCTTGGTGCATAGACTTCTAGCATAAAAGTGTCACTGTGAACCAATCAAAATGGTTGTTTCAAATTCCCAATTAATCGTAACTCTATGTTCAGGGCACTGTATTGGTTTCATGGGTGTGACCGGAGCGTTGAAGGTAGCATGCTTTCCTGATTTTTGCATCTGCTTGGAAGTTTATATCAAAGTACAGTGCTCATTATGCCGTATCCCTCTCTTATTTGTTTATTCACATTACCATGGTAACCAGATGTTGTAGTCAATGGTAGCAGTGACCAAAGATTAGGCTGATGGTAATAAAGAGAAGAAAAGTAGATTTTGGCTTTAAAGATTCAAACTTATTTCCCATTGAGGATTAAGATGCACTGTTTTCCTAAGAAATTGGGCATTTTAACTGGAAAAGCACTTTATAAGTACCAGATATTATTATTATTATTATTGTTTTATAAAACAATAGTTTATTATTCCGTATGGATCAAAAATTTTTTCCAGAACATTGATTTTCAAATAGAGAATTACATATGAGCACTGTATTCTGATCATGCATGTTTTAAATTTTACTTTCATTTGCAGAATAAGAAAACAAAAATACCCTAAATCATCACAGAATATATCCCAACTGCAATCTATACTCGCAAGAAGCAAGGTTATATTTCTAAATGTATGTTGGATACGAAGCCCTTTATATGATTACCCACGAAACCACTTGCAAAAGTATTTCACTATAAAGTGGAATCATAAACGTATGAGTCATAAAACGAGTCAGAGAGGGGGAAAAAAGGCCTATATTTAATAACCCAAGAAAGTGCTTGCTATAATTTTTCACTGGAAAGTGGATTACAGAAACGTATGAGTTATAAAACGAATTAGTGAGAAAAAATGGCCTAAATTTAATAGCACAAGAAACAGCTCGCAATAATGTTTCACTATAAAGTGGATTGCATAAACATATGAGTTATAAAACAAATCAGTGAGAAAAAAGGCCTATGTTTAATAATACAAGAGACCACTTGCAATAATATTTTACTATAGAAAGGATTACATAATCATGAGTTGTAAAACAAATCAGTGAGAAAAAATACCAAAATTAAATAACACAAGCAACCGCTTACAATAACATTTCGCTATATAGTGGATTACGTCAACGTACGAGTTGTGAAACTGATCAGTAAGACAAGATTTTTGCTTAATGCATCAAAGAGCCCTTTTTAAAGAGTACTCTTTGCAAGTATTTGTCTGTGATTCATCAAAAAATCTTACGTTACCACACACCAAAAGAAACAATACACCTTTACCTGAGGGTATGATTTGCAGTTAGGATTTTTCTGTGGTGATGTGGGTACATGTATCTACTAGTGAGTGTGTGAACAAGGAAGAACAAGACATCTTATTGTGATAACATTCTGAAGCTTTACCTGAAATTATCCTCCTCAAATTTCGTATGTTATAGCCCCAGCCAATTCTTGGCCTGGCATTTAAAAAAAAAAGAGGAGAAGAAAGGAAAAAGAAAATTGGAAAGTCTGTACGGGAGATTCCCGTATTTTCCGAACACCGCCAGGATTTGCTTTGCATAATCTGTTTGGGATTCGTTTGTGATGGGTTAGATGTTTTGAAGAAATCCATGTCCTTAATATAGATTGAAGATGCGAATTGGAATCATTATTATAAAGCTATTATAGATGTCTTGTTTTTTCTTGTGTCATTTTACTCCTATTGAAGGAAATCACACCTTTAATGCCTGTGACTTGTCAGGACTTGTCTCATAAATATTTATTTTTTCTTTTCCTGTTTTGACAAAAATGTCTTCTTTTTTTTAATTAAGTGATGGAGAGTTGAGAATGTAAATGAGATTTTGATATTTCTCACTGCAAACATAATCCATTGTTGCAATTGAAGTTAAAATTCAATTTCTTTTGAGGCCATTGAAATTGATTGTTTTTAGGTACTTCAGGCAGAATAAGTGTGATTTTCTGGATATATGATTTTATGAAATAATTTTGAATGCTTTACCTTCATAATTTTATGTCGCTCAGTATACCTCGGGACTGAAAAAAACACCTTTATTTGTGTTTTATTGCACTAATCATAGCGTAAAGCTTAAGGTGGACTTATTTGTCATTTTATTCTGGAAACATGTTGCAAAAGTAAGTCGTATTTGTTGTCGGACATGTGAAATAATTATAAAAAAAGTATTTGAATAATAATTGTTTTTAGTTTCTTTGTGTGGAGGAAACAGAATAGAATAAAGTTGGTTGTTATATTGTTAAAAGACTTATTCTGTAATACAAATTATTATGCAATATGCACTCTCCAATAAGGAGTAGGGCTACGGAGGTTTTTCTAGCTTTGTTATATGAACAGGCATTAACTTCTCGTTTGCCTCAACACATCAGAATCAGTCAGAACAGGACGACGAAAAGTCGGGATCGCCCCGCAAACGAACTTCCTCTAGCAAGGGTCTCTTCGGGGAAGACGACGAGGGTGAAGACGACCTCTTTGCCTCATCTAGCAGCAGCAAGACAACGCCCCGCCCCACCGGCGTGAAAGCTGCCGTCGCTGCCAAGAAAGAAAAGAAGAAGAAAGCGGCCAAAGGAGGGTTGTTTGATGATGATGAAGAGGATGATCTCTTCGGAGAGTCCAAGCCTAAGAAGAAGCAGGAGAAGAAGAAAGAGGAGAAGAAGAAGGAAAAGAAAGAGGAGAAGGAGGAGAAGAAGGACGCAGAGAAGAAGGTGGTCGAGTCTTCTAAGGGTTCTTCCAGCGTGGTGGATCCGTTGGGCGGTGTAGGTCTATCAGCTGGTGATGGTGCTGTCCCACCGGAACCACCGAAAGAAGTGAGTCAATCTTACTTTTTCTTAAATTTTATTCTCACATTCACATCAATCCTTCGTATAGACTTTATCATTCTTTTGAAATGCCAAATGTTCTTAAATCTTATACTTCTTAAACTTTTAAAAGATTCACTTAAAATTATTTTAAAAGATAGATTTGGTACATACCTGTATTTTTACAGGACTTGAGATGACCATCCCTTTTTTTTTTTTTTTTTAGAAATCATAAAGAGATCTAAATATCTTCTGTTTTCTCCCCCAATTTTTTTTTTTGTGTTGTGTCATTTCAAAATAAAAAATAAGGATAAACTGTTGTTTTGCATGAATGTGTTGAGATTTGTCTGTACTTTAATGTTATTTTTTTTCCATTTGACTTTTTATTTGTACATTTACTTTTGTTTAAAAATACAACCACAAATTTGTGCTTTTATAATTTGTTGTCTTTGATTAAGCTGACATTTCCATAATATATAATTTGGATCAAAAGTTCATGTATATCATTATTAAGTTAAAACAAAATGTTGATGCAATTTCAAAGCTGCATGTATGCTTGCATTAGTCCACGATGAACAAACCAAAAAGAAAAAGAAAATGACCAGAATTATTAGTTTTGATACAATGTAAGTGAACGGTGAGGATAAATTTTGAATAATAAGAAAGGCTTGAAAAGAATGTAATGCATGGTGTGGTGGATATTTTCTGTCAAATGAAATGGTCAATTAGCATGGCTTGCTTTTCAGTTAAGATGGGGTGGGGCAGTAAAATAGATAAAAATCTGTGAGATACTGGATGAACGATAATCTTAGTTTTTTCACAAACAATCCATTCTGTCATAACTTGTTGAAAATAGTTTGTTATTGTGAAATTGATTGCAAGTATAAAACAAAAACAAAAAACTCATTTACATGTTTATCAACTGTAGGTGCCTTAAACAAACAATATGTTGTTACATAAGGCCTAGAACTAGGTGCTCTATTATACAATGCGTCATAGAAAAAAGTCAACCCAACTTTGAGAGCCTCATATTAAAGTTTTATAGCTTGTGTGACCTTTATATTTATTTCATAATAAAGAGTAACACATATCTTATTCAATGATACCAAACTTATACCTGTGTTGTGACGGATGACTGAGCACTCGGACTTGAAGAAAAAAGCTTCAAAATTTAAATGTTTCGAGTTTGGGGAAAAGCAGCCCTTGCTTTTCAATAGTCCAAGTAATCCTTTGTCTTTTATGAATGTACTTGGGAAGACTGAATGATCAGAAAAACAGTGTTGCTTCAGTAAAAACTTGTTCCATTGTGTTTTTGACCAAAGTTTTTGAGAACTCAAGTGCTCGGTCGTCCATGACAGTACAGGTATAATTTTGGCACTACTGGATAGAATATGAGTTACTCTTTGTCATGATGAAAAAAATTAATGACACATTTGCTATAAAATTTCAATTCGAGGCACTCAAAGTAAGATTTACTTTTATTTGGGACGCATTGTACAATGTTTTTTCCCACTAATCAACCACCCCACTACAGTGCCCCTCTTTCTTTTTCTCTCCTTCTCTTTTTGTCTTCCCCTTCAAATGCACAGGACCCCCCTTCGTTATCCTCAAGCAAGTCGGCTAAGAAACCACCCGCGGGAGCCGTTTCTATGTTTGGCGGTATGAACCCTGCCTCTTTCACTAAGAAAAAGAAGGTCGAAGCCGTGATCGACGAGGACTTTGAGGATAAGGTAGGAATTTACGGCGACGTTAATGGACTGATAGATGACCTCTGAACATTTTATCAAACCAAGCGAGACGACTCATTGCTTTTTCTTTCGTTTCATCACATATGCAAAATCATAATGATTATGTATGTGTGACCCTCCGCCTCAAAACCAGCAATAAGTAGCCAAAATTTTTATTTGAGCTTTCTGTGTTTTAAAAAACTAGAGATTCCAAGCTTTCCAATGATACCAAACACTTGATGTTTCCTAAAATACAACAAATCTAAAATACCAAATTAGAAGAAGAGCTAATCAATGCTTTCCTATGCAGAATAAATTCTTCTCCTCCTATTTTCTCAGTTGTTCTACTAGCGACTTATTGGTGCTTTTGAGGCGGCGGGCCACATGTGGTTGTAAATACCCTCAGGAAAACTGATATAAAACTATTTCAATATCTTATCATATTTCCTTTAGAAACAATTTTTCTGATTACACATTTAATTAGCAGTGCTTTTGGCTATTTCATTTCTCTCAGTTGGGATTTTCTAGGAAAATATGTATATTATACTTGAACCATCGTATTTCAATATTCACGGCTTCATCAAACATTATTCCATTACATGACAATGTATCCGTTATTCCACTGTCTTTGTTCTTATGAACAAGCTTGCTCACACTATAGACAAATTGAATCCCTTCATTAGTACAATTAAATTAGTTTAAATGTTACGTTTGTATTGCCTTCTTACGAAAATTGTATGTTATGAAAAAATGTGACCTTATTCATTTCAATATGTATCATTAGTAAATTTGATCTCAAATATCATTATACGTGTACATGTGTATCTTCTATAAAAAAAATCAGTTGTATTTCAAATCAAGTATACCAAACATCCCTCATACTTTTGTCGATCTGTAATATATTATTTTCTCCCTTTAGAAAAACATTATCGATGTTTAATCTTTCATTCCTTGTTTTATTTATGTTCACTTAACATTTATTTTCCACCACACAAACTATTCTTAATTTTTGTTTTCATTTCTCCCATTACTCCAAAAAAATATCAACATCATCATTCCTCTGGACTCGAGTAGTCCCCCGCCCCACCGAAAACCGACCCAAAGCCTGTAGCCAAACCATCCTCCCCCTCCTCCCCATCCCCCTCCTCCTCTTCTTCCTCCTCTGCCTCTTACATCACCCCCACCCCTCTCTTCGGTTCCGCCCCTCCCCCAGCGGAGGACCATCCCGACTATGCCTCAGTGTCGTCACGCGTCAGACCGGTTACGGCGCCGAAAGGCAAGAGCCTGTCTGCTGTCAGCAAACTCAAGGTGCAATTTGAATGATTTTATGTTATTTTTTAAAAATCTATTTGATGTTTGATGTGCCTTGTGTGTGTGGGTGTGTGTTGAAGTTTCCAAGCTTTTGAGATACATTTGTTTGACAAATTATGAAATTCTAACTTTTGTCATAACTGATCAAGTGCCTCTACATTGTTGGGCACTGATAACATCCACTGTCTGTATACATGAAGCTTTATTAATTGACCTGTATTTACTGAAAATTTATCACAAATATTTTTTTAAAATTAACTACATTTCAGAATTACAAGTACCTGGTTTGTAAATTCTAATTTTATTTTTCCCTAAATACCTCTTTCTAATTGAGAGGGAGGGGTAGTTGAAGTATTTTTTCAGAGAACTTGAGATGAAGTCCTACCACTCATTTTCATTTTTTGGTTTTCTTTTCTTTCAATCAAATGTGTCTCATACTTTGGGATTGACCCTACTTTTCACTATAAAGGAGTTTTGGAGTTTTCACATTTATTCACATTTATTGTTTGAATAGTGTTTTGAAATACCTCACATTGGTCTATGTTTCACCTTGTACTTGTGTGCAATGTTTCTTTTTGTTTTAATTGATTGGTGTTTCCACACAGTGCTGTCCTGTCTTGGCTGAAAACTTCAATATCTTCTTGCTTTATTCTTTGCAGAAATTTTGTATTGGTGGAGTTTAGCTTCTGTCATACCTTACACTTAAACCCTATCACCCTGTCCCTTCCTTCATAAAACTTAACACATTATTCTAACAAACATTTCATTTCAGTTGAACTCATTTATTACTTTTAATTGCTTTTTAAAGTCCACTTTCAATCAATTTTCATTTCACTGGTATATATTATACTATCCTTGTGCTTTCTGGTTGCTTTGTTATATTAACATTTGATTTTGCTCAAAGTTTACATGTTGGAAATATGCAATATATATATTCTGAAATTTGCCACTCATATCCTTCTTTCTTGCCAAGTGTTTGTATCATTCAATGTATTTCATTATTAGCAAATTCGATTGTATTCATAAATACATGTGAAAAGTATATAAATTAATATGCAAACTATCTAAATTTCATATTAACATTTAATCACAAATATATTTTCACATGTATCATCACTGTTCAAATGTGTGCTAATATGCTGTCTAACCCCACACACTATTATCTATGTGTGCTTTAAACAAATATGTACATTTCAATGTTCCATAGATTATTTTCACTTTCATTTATACAGATAGGAATGGATTGATATTCACATATTTAATGTGTTTTATGAAGTTCCTGTTAGAGTTTTGTATGTTTTTAACGATTTATCAAGTTTTTAACAGTATTTTGTGATTTGTGGTTTGAGATGTGTCACGTGCAGTTGCGATGTTAATGTAGATTTTAATTCCCTATGGAGAAGATTGTAAAAGAAAAATTATATGTGGACAATTATTGTATCAAAGAATGCATACACGTACATGTATCAGAATATTATGTTTAAAATATGTGTTTCTTGTCATTGTAATTGGAAATAACATTATCATTATTCTGGGTTTAGTGCTCGCATTATTAAAGTTGTTATCTGTAATTGTCTTTGAGTGAGTTGAATATAATGAGCTTTGTTAAGGAGCTACATGACTTATTGTGCCAAATCTATGTTTGGCTCAAACAAGTGCAATAATGTACACATGTATTTGGAGAAGTATGAATTAAGAAATTAGTTGATTAATGTATACTTTGGTATTTGTGTGAAGTTTAAAAGATATTGTGTGATGTATTAGGAAATGGTAAAAGTATTCTAGTGTCTACAGTATAAAGGAAAATTCTTATATAAAAGGTATACATGTAGTTAGATATTTCTATTGTATGTATGTAACGCTATTTGCAAATGCTTTATTTGATGTATTAGAAGTATAAATCATGAAAATGTATTACATTTGTTTAAAGGTCTTCAGGGACATTTGTGCAGTATAATCTTATTATGGATGTGTAAGAAATTACTTTGAGTGAGGTATACTGAGCATAGAAGTTTTCTCTCATCTGATACCCCTTACTTTAGGGCATGAAGTGCATGATTTTCTTTTGGAAGATTAAAAACAAACTATGAAGTAATTCTCACACAAAAAAAAAGTATTAGTGCATGTACATTAAAATGTCTTCTGAATGTGTTTCACTGCCTTTATTTTGGATGAATTTATGTCCATTCTTTATTGATAAATAGTTCAGTCTGCATGATACAGTGCATGGTTATAGAAAATGATATAGAATCTTAATAGATATTTCATACATAATCTGAAATGTTTTGCCCTTTCTTCTATCTATATATACATTGTATCAGCATTCAATTTGATTCTATGTTTGTTTAGGACTTTAGGTAATTATAACTATGTAGCATGCAGGTTTATTGTGAATAATTAAAATTTTCATGTCAATGAAGTATTTGAATGGAATGAAAGTTTTGTGATCCCTAACTCTTTGTGTTTTCTGTCATCACTTTAGTAATTGAAAATTGTGCTTATTTCACTCCTAATTATCACGTCCAGGCTGGATTTCTTCCTAATTGCGTGGAGGTCATAATGCCCGTCAAGTCTTCTTTCCCCGACTTGAGTCCGATCCCAACCAAAAATAATGCCGGGAGGCATCCTCCACAAACTAAAGCGAAACCCAGCCCTCCTATTGCCATCCAGAAAAGTCATGAGGTCCGCTCTCATGCACGTCGGTATCGACCCAACTCGCCCAACTTCGATGAAAGCGGTGTCTCACCAAACATCAGCAATAGAATTCCTCAGAAGGCTCTTAAACCGCCTCAGTCAAATCACCACAGAAACCACCATCATCAAAACAATATTGATAAATCTCATCAAGAGTCTCCCCCTACCCTTCCAAAGTTTCCTAGTCCACCGAAGGAACCACCTCCAACCTACCCACGATTTCCTAGTCCTCCCCAAGAGCCCCCTCCATCCACGTACCCCAAATACCACCAGCAATCGTCGTCCCATGAACCACCACCCACCCTACCAAAGTTCCCAAGTCCTCCAAGTGACCCTCCTCCACCACCAAAGCACTTCAACAACATCCCACCTCCGACGTTACCCAAGTTTCCAAGTCCACCAAACGTTCCCCCTCCGGACTATGAGCCTAAAACTCAGAAAGCAAAGGGACCGCCGACGCTTCCAAGAAATACCCATCTCAATAATGACCTGCCCCCTCCTCCCCCTCCCACAAGTAGACTTCCAAGTCCAGCAGAATTCCCCCGTCCACCTTCTTTCCTTGATAATCCCAACCATGAAGACTTCCCGCCACCCCCTCCTGATGTATCCAAGAAATCAAAACTTGAAGAATATTCCGCACCAGAGACTTCCAATCGTCTTCCCAGCCCTCCACCTAAAGTCCAAAATGGTTACACAAGCAATATGAACAATAATATTCCCACATCAAGCCCAAAGCTGCTTAGGCGGTTACGATCTCACAGTACTGAGGATGGATCAAGCGTTACCAACAATGTCACGCAATCCCGTTTCGCACCCATCCGGAAGACCAACTCAAACGGTGCAGAATGGGTGGCTAACCATGCTAGTGAGAACAAGATAACTGCCAAGAATGCAATCAACAATAGAAATGCGCGAGAAGACAAGCCCATGAAAAGGGTACCCGCAAGACCCCCGCCGTTGAAGTTCCTCACGTCTAAAGTTTCATCGTCTCCACCAAATTCAAAGAGCAGACCCGTCATATCGGAACCTCTGAGCCCAAAGGGTCTTCACTCAGGTGCACTCAAGACAAGTGGTCAGTCTGCATTTGTGATTCATGGAGACAGGAGACATGCTTCACCCGGTGCTTCTCCGTTAGGAAGCCCATTGTCGGACCAATCCCTGGACTTTGAGAAAGATGATTTACCCATCTTCAGTGCACAGGTGCTTAAGAATGGTTTTAGGAAACAAACATCTCCTAGAGCAATTGGGAGGTCTCATGATGCTATGTACATGAACAGACAACAGAGTCCTCGGAAGGCATCACCTGGAGGATCTGTTGGTAGCCCATCCTTCACCCATCGTGATGTTCATCATCGGTGGGAGGAAGATCTACCACCACCCCCTCCACCTCCGACGTATAGAACAAATGTCCTTCCAAACGGTCCAAAGGTTAACGGCAATCACAAAGCAGGCAATGAGTTTGAGGTAAATTTTGCAAGAGATATAGAGGCTGAAGTTGATGGGTATGACGATAACACAGTCGTTCATGAAATCAGAGATCACCACCTTAGACATGCACCCAAAGTTACACATGAAAATAACACCCATGTTAACGGAACCCATGGCATTGGCTCCCATCAGGTCCCTCCCCACCCTCCGGCAGTGTCACCTCTGGTGGCACGTAAGTCTAAAGCTGGTAAGAAACAACCCCCTCCTCCAGCTCAAAAGCCAGGAAAGGCTCCTGTACCGCCCCCTGTCCTTGCTAAGCCCCCTAAAGGATCCCATGGCCACAGTGGGAGTACTCTCCCTCGGGATCTGAATGGTCACATTGCCTCCAGATTCTCAGAGTCCCCTCCCACCTATCCTAAATCTTCCAATACGACCAACTCTAACAATGTCATGGTCAATGCACACATGTCCATCATCTCAAATTCCTCCACGTGTTCACAGTTCTCTATGAACTCCTTGAATCTGTCCAACATCTCAGCTAACTCACACGATTCCTTTACCACTGTCAGTTCCACCAACACTTACAATCCACACAATAGTTCCATGTGCTCCTCCAACTCCTCCCATTCTCACTCTTCAGTTACATCACAAAAGATATCATCCTTGGAGAATAGCACTGAGATTGGTCACTGTAGAACAACCAAGGGTGATTCAGACTCAAGCGAGCATTGTCCACCTAATGAATTATGTAAGATGTCCCTCATACAAAAGATAGCCCTCTTTAGTAGTCACAAGAAAGACCGTTCATCTCCATCCTCTCCTGAAATTTCCAGAAAGTGTAGTCCAATACCACCCCATAAATTTCCAAAGAACCCTGACGCAAAGTCCAACATCAGCCTCCCAAATCTTGAACTTGAGAACAACCACAAACAGCCAGTAAATCCCAATTGGAATCGAAATACAGACTCGCCCAGCCCTTCCAAAAAGACTGCCCCTTCCCACCACCACTATCATGAACCCCCACCCATTCAACGCCCCACCAGTCCTAGGGGGACCAGTGATGGGGATTGGAAGAGACCTCCTGTAGCTGCCGTCTCGGAGCAGTTTGAACAATGCATCCGCAGGACTCCATCCTACTCCTTCTCCTGCAAGAGGACCGTCAGTCGGACACCATCATCTTCCTCCACCGAGAGGAGCGATAACGACCCGCCCTTCTCCGGAGGCTTCACCTTCCCCAGGCCTAGTAAGATAAAGAAGCAGAAGGGAAGGGTACCATTACCCCAAGAAAACACCAACTCTAACGCATCCCCCTCTCCTCCCCTGGGCTCCAGAGGTTTGGTGTCCAAACGTAGCATCAAAGAACCCCCTCCCAAACCGCTTCCAAAACCTTGCAAGAATCCGCAGAAAGCACCGGCCAGACTCCCAGATGCCTCTTCCTCATCATCATTACCATCATCATCATGTCCATCCTCCTCATCGACATCGTACACCCCGTCTGGCATGGCGTCTTCCAATGTAGGATCGGTTTGGCGGAAGGCTGAGCTTTTCAAGGTGTGGTGTGGAATGCATTGCATGAGGACTGATGACATTGCATCTCAGGCATTGCCTGCATGAATGGCATGCTCAGGTCTATCTTGAAAGTTATGATTTGGTCTAATAATCTTTTAAATTGTTGTTACATGATGGAATCATCCTTTTGTGATGAAATTAATTTGAATTAACCTACATTATAAATATAAAAAAGAACCTAGCCATAAGTGCTTTGCAAGTTTTGCAATATTATGGTCGCCTGTATAATGTCAGCAGGTAAAGTGATGAAGTGTATTATAAAACTTTGTACGGAAGAAATTCATGTATAGGCTACTTGGTTTTCTGACCTTAAAATATTGTGTTGCTATATTGAAGAGAACCTGTCTTGTATCCTTTTTGTATTATTCTTAAATGACATAACTTGCACAAAGCATGTTCAAAAGACCATAGGAGAAATGCATGTTATAACAAACACGTAGTGCATCCTAATACTTTGGCTTTCTTTCCTTTAAATATTCAGGGTTATTGCTTTTAATAAATTCAATAAAACAAGGAATAAATGGGAAGCAAGAAAATTGCCTCTAAGAAATTATTTTTAGACAAGCCCACCATCATCTGTTTCCCTACTCCCACAATTTTCCCTTCTTGTATTCTAAGAAATAAAAACATATATGGTAATTTACAGTCGTATATATTCATTAGTAAAAGTGACAGCCCAATTTGTATTGCAGTATGTGTATTTGCGGCCTTCCTCCCATGACTATGCTTATTAACTTAAAGCTTTTTGACAATACCCATTTGCCTCAATTACCATTGCTATTGTGTCTAAGTGTAGATCAAATTACCTCCGCTCATTGCATACCGATGCTTTTTGTATTACGGACCAGCAGTAGTTTGCGTTAAAGAGAAAATATGGCATTCATTCTTGAATTCTGTTAAAAACTTTTCATTGAAAGGAGAATGTTGATTTACAATTCGCTTTCCTAATTATAAGCCTCATAAGTCACAACTTGCAGCCTGCAGTTGATTTTTGGACGTTGGTCGTTATGATTAGAATAAAAAAGAAAAACGTTTGCCATACAGTTTGTAATTTCTAAAGGGTAGCTCGCATAGTAATTGTACAATAACAAAAAATTGGAAGTCTGTTGCATTTTAGACGAAGTACATTTGTACATGTACTTGTAAACGCTTTATAAGAAACCGGTATTATAATTATTATTATTATGTACTTCATTTGCCAGGAAGTCATTTGTTTGCTTCATGCATCTAATTTTGAAAAGCTAACCATTAAACAATGTTATAAGTGCTCTAATGCATTTAGTAAATTTACAGTCAAACTTGTTTGCAGCTTTATTAGACTAATTTGTTAAATTAAAGTAAATGAAATCATTATTTTGAAATCACAAAACTGTTTGCATATTTTACATCCTTTTTAAAGATGCAATTTTGCCTTTAAGAATGCATTACCGTGGTAAAATTGTTAAGGTGCGTTTCTAGCTGTAATTTGCTATGATGAGAGGGGGAAAAAAGGAAAAGGCCTTCACACTTTGCACTATTATTTTTTTTGAAAGTCGTGTTTTAAAGTAAAGGATCTTTATAATCAGGCTATTTGTAGGCTGCAGTAATTGCTGGTAAAAAACAGGAAACTAAAGTTACAGCTTATTATTCAAATTAAGATAATTGTGAGTTCTGGCAAATTGTCAAAAATAGATAGTGGCTGAATCCAACAAATTTCTCTGGGTTTTATTTCATCTATGATGTAGGGTTTTTGTAGGGTTTTGTGTTAGGTGTAGGGTAAGGTTTAGGGTAGGGTATAGTGTTAAGCCAAGAGTTGAAGTTAGTGATTTGATTAGTGTATGAAATTAACAGTGGAGAAATTGTTACCGGAACAGTTGTTTTTGAACCATAACATATACACCTTTGTTTTATACTTGCACTATCATAATCAGACACACACAAAAATTGTTTCACAAGCTTGATAACTGACAGGTTCATGGTTCAAATGTCATTTTAGATATGGCCACAAAGGAATCTTTTAAACCAAGTTTAAAGCGTCTATTCCATATTCAAAAGAGAAAAAACAAATTACAAAAATACACTGTGAACCAAACATTTTTAAAACTTGGGAGTTACTTGGAAAATAAAACATGTTTTTAAATATTACTTCCCCTGCACTTATGTCTTAAAGAGAAATTCATTATGTATGGCCGGCCAAGTGGATGTTTATTGCTTGAAAATTTCTCCCAAGGAAATAACTTTTTACTTGAACATGTTGGCAAATGTTCCATATTTGACTGCTATTGTACATTGCATACTTGAATGTTTGTCCATTTTGGTTCAACCCATTTTTGCTATTGAAGTGTTCATTAGTGTCTGCTTATGGGGGTTCAGTTCGGTGTCACCAATCCAATTAACCGGGGATTATAAACTACTCAATTATCTTAATGCATAACTGTTGAAATATTAACAGCATTTGTGTCAACCGTGACATGGTCTTGGCTAGTTGATTAATTGTGCATGATATTACTTTCATAAAAGATGTATTTGTATCAACCGTTATGTAAAGACCGCTGCATGGAAGGATTGTTCTTGTATTATTTTCTGTTTAATATAATTTACCATTAACATTTTTGTCTTTTTGTTGTGTGTGTGTTTGTATTATACAATCTTTTCATTCTTTTATTCATAAATAAACTTACATGAAATTATTCTATTCCACAAGAAAACGTTGTCTACATGTATTGTAGCTATTTAAATTCTAAAAATTGCCTTTAAAATATGTCCAGATTATATAACTTTATCAGACATCATCATTCAAAAGCAGATCTCTATAAATCTACACATTTATCTTTTTTCTTTTCTTTTTCTTCTTTCATGTATTAAATACATACTTTATTTTCTTTAAATGTTATTTTACTGCATTATCAGGATGATTTTTTTTTTCTCTTTTGTTTCAAGAGGACAGGTATAAATTTTGTGTGAGAAGAGGGCAAAGTTTTTGTCATGTCTATATTTTGACTTTTGTTTATGATTATTTTTTTGGTCACAATGCATGTACTCCTAACTGCATCTTGATCTAGTATAATGCTTAATTTTATCCCCTCAGTTCCCCCCCCCCCCCAATGTTGTGGTGGGCTGTACATAAGGGCAATTCAAAGATTATACCATTTCAAGTTACCTATGATGCAAGACTTGAGAGACTTCATTGTCTATATTGTAGTAATGTGCATAACAATATTGAAACTTCTAGTTATGAATATTGTGATGTTTGAACCAATTGGGAATGTTCTATTCTCAATTTGATAATAAAACAATAATTTTGAGAGAGAATTTGATCAATGGTCTCAAATTGTGGATTTATATTTTGCAAATTAAATGGAATGATGGGGATTAATCATATCAAATCAATGGAAGTAAATAAATTAATGAATTTTCAAACTTTATTGCTAACAAAATGTTAAGCCTTGTAACACCTGATTCACTGGTCAATTTCAAACACAGGGGCAAACAAAAAAAAAGTTTGGACATTCATTTTACAATTTTGTATTGATTCTTTCAGGCTAATTTGAACATCGATCCAACGGCACTCAAGCCTGGCGCTGCTCCACCAGAGAGGGAGGTAGAGGCGTCGGCGGTGGGTTTTGACCAGCCTGCTGTTGCCAAGACACTGGATATCAACACAACAAAGGTAACGCAAAGACCCACATTATCTCCTTTTTTTTTATCCCATGACGTTTGCTTCAGCGACAATTGCTCCTTAATGAAACAACGAATTTCATCTGTGGACTTAACACTATAAAAACCCTATTGTAACCCCAATCCTTATGGTGGTATCTCACTTTGCGGAAACCACTTTGAAACTACTTTGAGACGGATTTGGGACTACTTTGAGACAGTTTTGAAACTACTTGGAGACGGTTTTGAAACTTTTCGCAGAGACGTCTCCGAGACATCTCCTTAATCCCCGCAACGTTTCATGATTCGCGGAAACTACTTTGAGACGGTTCTTTGAAACTGCTTTGAGACAATTTTTGAGAATTGTTGCGGAGACGTCTCAGAGACGTCTTCGTGACGGAATTAAGTATCGGAGACGTCTCTAATACTTTTTATCCGTCCCGGAGACGTCTTGTGACCTACCACCAGCAGGCCTGGGAAATAATTTAGAAAAAAAGAGTTGATTTTCGTCATTATCCTGAAAACCATGGAATGGTGTCACGCAACGTCAAATATGCAGACTCATTGCAATATCAATTTTACCCTACTACAAAGAACCTTGAAAAATCGTCATCATATTCAATCACTATCATACCACATCAAGTATGATATCTCATTTTCGTATAGTTGAAAAAAAAAATTTAATAGGTTTAACCTGTTGGAGACGAGCTGATTTGGCTATAACACACATTTCCCATAGACCTCAGCCCGAATATATTCGGGCTCAGTCCCCAACGGGTTAAAGACGATGTCAGCATGTTGATAATTAGATTCCCAGGGTGTCATCATGATTACCATTCTAATTATATCTCAAGGGGACATGCGATGCTTACTATGAGCCCTAGATTGTGGAATTAGCTCTCTTCATAATTCCCTCTTCGTTCTTATCTAGTATCATTATTATATAAGAGTTCCCTACATTGTAGGTCAAGAGTCCTTTGCATGATTGCTTTAATATTATATGATATCGTACATGTACGTCAATATCTTGGGATTTGAGTAATTTCCGTCTTACTCCTGGCAAGAAGAGTATTTTCAAGAAGTAGAATAGATGTTACATTATTATAATTACTTTGTAAGATATATATACTTGGAATAGATCATAAAGAGAAACTTACATGTACTTATTTTCTTGCAAGAAATATAATAGATGCTACATCATTATAATTACTTTGTGAGAGATATATACTTTGAAGAAATCATTAAGAGATACTTGCATGTAGTATTCTCTTGCAAGAAATAAAATAGATGCTGCATCATTAAAATTACTTTATAACATATATATACTTGGTAAAAATCATAAAGAGAAACTTAAGTGTACTTTTTTTCTTGCAAGAAATAGAAAAGGTGTTACATCATTATGGTTTGACATTATTTTTTTTAGACATATTCTTGGATGAAAACACAAGAGAAACTAATACAAAAGTACTTTTGATGGAGAAATGTTTATCATAAAATCAAATGATCATGGAGATTTTATTCCACATGGACAATTTTAACAAGGGGAGTATTTACAGATATCCAACATGTGGTGCAAGTATAGGTCATAGCCCATTTCCATAGAATTTTCAAAAATAGTTCTTTCATGGTGCTCTATCAGTTATATGTATAAAATCTTCATATACATGTACATATTATAATGATAATTAATAATAATAGTCATTTATAATTGGGCTATACACGAAAAAGTATCACAGCGCTTACAATATCATTGTATAAATACATAGATAACTCACATCTCGAGGCCACCAGGCCCCAGACGGGTTAGCTGGTCAGAACAAATAGTGATAGCAATTAATGAAACAATACGTACTTAAGAAATAGAAATAGAAATATAACGTTAATTAATGTCAGTTACAGTCACACTGTTATGTTTTGTTTTTTTTATTCTTGTTTGAATGTTGTAAACACCAATTCTCTGAAGATAAACAGAACCTATAACCGTCAAAGACCTTCAATGTCCAATCCAGACTCTTTAAGATTAGACCCAAGCCAGTAGCAATAACCTGATTTTTGTTGATTGCTTGCAGACGAGAGCAAGAGTATCAGCCAAGCGAAGACCTCCGTCCAGAAGAAGCTTGCAGGCCGCAGCAGCATCCGCTTCCAACCCAGCCCTCTGGAGTGACAACTCTGCAGAACCCGACGAGGGTTTCCGAACATTCACCCAGAACTTGGCAGCCAGTGACGAGCCTGACCTTGGAGCAACGGCCGGTGCTGCAGCCCCTGCACCTGCAAAGAAACTTGCCTCCAGGACACATGAAGACCACATGGACAGTCCAACACCACCTTCTGCAGGAGCCAAACCAAAGAAACCAACGTCGGACAAACTTTTTGGTAGTGATCCATTCAGCAATGGTTCCAGCGATGCCTCCACCTCTCATAAGACTGTTAGCAAGCCCAAAGAGGAGCGGCCATTCTCGATAGAGGGCGACAGTCAATTGTTTGCTTCGGCTGCCACGAAGCAACCAATCAGAACTCATGATAACGGTGATGACTTATTCTCCAAGCCACCGCAGGTCAATCTGGATGCTTCCATAGACGATATCTTTGCTTCTCCTCCTGTTTTGGGGAAGAGTAGCAAGCAGAGCTCAGTGGATGTGGATCCTACGTACGAGGATATCTTTGCCTCAGGAACAAACACTAAAGCTAAGAGGTCAACTTTGACTGACCTTGCCATTGATGAGGATCTATTTGGAAACATTGGAGGAGGAGCTAAACCAAAAGGTAAGACAGATTTTCATATGATTCTTTTAAGGCAGATGTATTTTTCTATAAACCCCTACCAAAAATTTTCTATAATAATCTATCGAGGGTAATATGAATTTGATAAACTTTCTAGCATGTAACCTACAAATACAACCACATAGATATACACACATTAGTCAAAAGTACTTGTTTACATTTTGAATCATTTTGAAAACTGATGTGTCTAGTCTGGCTGTAATACAGGCAATAGAAGTTTCATATGAAATGATGTTCTGTTATTGTGATTTGCCATACCTGATGTGGCCTTTTTTTTCATATTGTCTTAAAAGATGCAAAAGGGCATTAATTCAATCTTTAGTATAATGCCCTTTTGGCTCTTAAAGGGATGTAGTAACAGTGAATGATATTCAAATCACATTCTATTCGATTTAGTTTATTTTGCCAACATAATTATAAACACTTAGGTCAGTCTGGTATCTCTTCAAAATTGCAAGCTAATTGCTTACTTTACCTTCAAGATATCGATGATTTCAAACTCAAATTTTATAAACCATCCCCGAATGTTTTATAAAACCATGTGCTTTTCCACATAGCACAACATACACCCATTTCCTGTTGTGTAGTCCCCATTCCTAGCGGCCTGCTGAGCTTGCAACAGAGAGTACTGTGTTTGGCTGTATGCTTGGCATTGTTTGTTACACTGTTTTAAGGTAGTAAATGACTTCCATTTGATCTGAAACTTTCAGTAGTTTGTTTTTACTGTTGGAGCAATATGATTTTAATAATCTTGATCTAATTGCTCTTGTTTTTGAAAGTTCCTGAATCCCTTTAACCATCCATCTCCATCAAGGAAATTAATGTACATGTAGGTACTGGAAATCATTTATACATTGTAAAGTCGTTCACAATTCAATTACTCAATGACCTTCAATGTTTCTCCACATGTAGGGTGGTTTGTTAAATATTCATAACATAACATATGGGAGTTTAATAGTGCAATATAGTGCCAACTCACAAGTAGTATTAATTAATGTTCATGTATGTGTGAATGTTATTACACAAGATCATTGCTAATCAGGCTGTCTTGGAAATTTATTGACCTTTTTAAAGTTACATGTAGACAATTTTAATACACCATTCAATGCACTTAAAAGCCAGCACTTTCTTACAGGAAACCTAATACAATACGTATGGTTTCAATTTAATTTTCCAGTGCAGCTCACCCAATTTTGTCGTGGCTTGTGTCTTTTATAATGATAGCATCATACAACAAAATGACCCAATTAAATTGCATCTGACCACAGGTGAATTATTGATATTGGAAATACATGTACAGTCTAAAAATGACCACAGAATTGATCTTGATTATTTGGTTGGTCAGCGTGGTGGAAAGTGTAGTCTATATTGTGATTACTTTCACTGCAATGTTAGAGCTGAGA
This sequence comes from Paracentrotus lividus, assembly GCA_940671915.1. Taxonomy (NCBI): domain Eukaryota; kingdom Metazoa; phylum Echinodermata; class Echinoidea; order Camarodonta; family Echinidae; genus Paracentrotus; species Paracentrotus lividus. The sequence continues at coordinate 38,855,731 of CALNVZ010003430.1, read as the reverse complement.
GGGAATAACAACAAATGGCTAAGAGCAAGAAAGGCGTTAAATTGCGAAGTCCCATATACATTGACAAGAAAAAAACAACTATATTCTATATTAACCCCAGTGAAAATAAACCATTGTTTACAATAATATTATTACAGTTTAATCAGTTGTTTCGAGAATGATGTGTACAATTTAGGCACGTGTGGAACGCTCGCTACTATCCTTTATCAAGTGCTTAAATGAAGCGATTAATTTTAAAAAGTAACTTTTATTAAGTTATATTTACAGTTCTATTGTTGTAGCCTTTAATTTGTAGATGAGACAAATATTATTATTTGATGTAAGTACTTTGAGCATGTACTGGGAATGGCACCCAGAATGTTTACTGTATTGTATTGTATTTGGGGTGTGGTTAGGGGATGCCCTTCTTCCTCTTAAAAAAAAACAAAAAACTTCTGACTTCAACATCATCTGAAATGGAAAAGATCATGTCTGTGTAGCAAGAACAATACATAATTGCTCCCAGCATATCAAATTCCCTTTAGTCTCTCCATAGACAATGTCTTTTATATCCTCTTCTTGCAATTTCTAGGAAAATAACATGATTTTCTTTATGGGAGGCAGGAAAAGAAAGATTATGGTAGATTTTAAAATGTTTTTCCCTTTGATATCTCCATTTATAATTTATAATTTACACATCATTGATGCCCTATCGACTCTTGACAGACAATGGATCTTATAAAATCCTCATATTTTTCTTTAAATAATTAAAATTTCTAGGAAAAGAGAGCATTTTGCTTTGTAGGAAGCAGGAAGAGAAATCCTTACTATAATTTGGCTAATCTTGAGTGTCTGTCTGTCCATCCGTCCGTCTTTCCGCCTTACGGGGGTTTTTTTACGGCGCTTTTCTCAGAGATTTTCCACTCAATCGAGCGGAATTTTTGTAAACATGGATTAATTGTTTGAAGACATTAGGGGGTTATTTTTGGTATTTTGACATGTTCTTACAGAAAGGCCACACTCACACCCCCCCCCCCCGCCACAAAAAAAACTTAAATACAGAAGAAAAAAAATTGCACCCTCCCCCCATGCTGCCACAGGTAATTCTGCTAGTCCCTTTAAAGGCCCCTGAAACTCAGAGATCGTGGGGAATGCGCGTTTTTCCTGAGCTCAATTAACTCGTACACAATCGACAGTGAGGCTTACGCATGGGTCGGACTACTGGAGATTAACACTCAGACAGCATGAACATGACGAAGTTGACCGAATTCAATCAGTCAATAGCTTCGGGTTCTCGATTCCTCGACAATCCTTAGTTTATAGACTCTCAACGGGTCTCTTCGTATAAATTCAAAGAGAGGACTTGTATAATGCTCCATTTCAAAAACAAAACATAGGTTAGATTTACTTCGGAATTCTGGTTAGTTAGTGTAGCCAGATGCGTTGTCGCTGTGGATTACGCAACGTCGTGTTACGTCATGTTATCATTTCATCCGAGATAAGGTGATTTCCCCATGTTTTAATTATACGTCCCTTTAATATGTTCATTTGAATGTTTCTTGCATTGTGTAGAATCCAGCTCTGTATCCATCGATGAGGATCTATTTGGAGGACCTCCAGCTCCTTCCACCACCACCGCCGCTACAAAACCAAAGAAGAAGAAATCTGTCAAGAAAGCTCCAGTCTTAGAGGTATGCTTCTTTACCTTGTGTTATTGAATAATTATAATGATATCCTTTCATTATTTCTTTTCCCAGGAAAACCACTTCACCTCTTATTAAAGATATAAAATGTGCAGTGATGATTTTGCTTAAGACTAAATAACTTCATCGTTGCAGATTATGAATTTATACCCTCTAGCGATTATGAAATTGCTTGTAAGACTTAGCATATTCTACATTTTTATATTGTATGACGGAACGTTCACTATTTATTATAGTAAATAGACCCCTAGATCTTTGACCTTCAAATCTGGCTTTAACTTTGCCAATTTTTTTTTGTTAATTAAGCTATTGCGACGTATATTTTTGCTCCGCGTAACCAATGTTATAGCCTGTTGTGCGCACCATTTTACTGTTATTACGCGCTAGCGCAACAAGGCAATCAATAGAATTGATACTCTCCCCATTCATTTAACACACCAATAACCGAAAGTTATATTGTACATATGTACAATATAACAAATTGAAAGTAGGTCACATGGTACTGATCTAGCCAATCGCAAAATGCATTTCTGTACCACTATTTACTATAATGAGATAGGTATCTTAAAGATACTTGTATCAATTAGCCTGATTAAATTGCATGCAGTTGGAGGCGTCAGAAGGCTCTGAGGAGACAAAGGATTGGAGGGGCAAGCCATTGTTAACGTGCAATCGCTTGCCCCTCCAATCTTTTGTCTCTGCTGAGCTTTCCGACGCCTCTGCATGTAGTATGAGGTATGCATCAGCTCACTGATCTATAACTGTATCTATACCTTTCTTGTTCCATGCCTGTTGTTATTACATAATAATAATAATAATAATAATAATATCGTTTTATTTACCCAGGGTAGCCACTTCAGTTCTGACAACTGTTCTCCCAGCGGGCCCTGCATGATGTTATTATTACCCCCAAGCTCCTTGTTAAATTACATGCCTGTAGATATTGCAAATAAGCTTTCTTCCAAAAAATACTGGATAATCGGTTGTACATGAAGCATCTTTTGGAAGAGTTTGTAATTTTTCTTAACAGCAATATTCCTTTAGAGTTCATACATACATACATAGATGTATTTGAAAGGGAACTGAAGACATATCTTCAACATCTCGTTTTGACTGTGCATTCAATATGACATCTTATGACTGATTATTTATGCAATGGAAGAGTTTTCCAAAGAGGTTCCTTTGATAAGAATATTTTTCATTTATATATGTGTTTTAATACTTGTATGCTTATTGTATTTTAATTAATTTTGTTCTCTAGACATTTATCTTACGTTTTATATAAGTATTATTATTTCTGTAAACATGTAAAGCGCATTGGTATTGCAAATAGTGATGAAATGCGCTATATGGTCTTTTATATCATATTATTATATTACTTGATTTTCCCACTTGAGATCATGGATATATAGTGCATGAAAAACTAGAAATGTATCCCTCATCACTTTAACGACTATCGGTACCTGCTTATTCCCCAGACCATTTTAAATGCTGTCCGCTTTCCTCTTCGAGAAAACTAAAAATGACTTGTATGTGCCCTACTTTCCTCCGGTCTCACATCGCCAGGCATTCCTTTCCCCCGAGTCCCTATGACTTACATTCTATTGTTCACTGTCCTTCCCTAAACGCTCTTTAACCCGTTTAATGCTGCTGATCTTGACAAAAGAAGCACTCTTAATGGACTCAGCGGAGAGGTATCTCCTCACTGAGGAATAGTGATCAATCCCTCTTGAAGCATGACAACTAGTGTCCTTTGAGATACTATCTATATATGCACATCAGCAACATTCAACTTGGCTGAAGCTAGGCTTGTCTGAAAATAAGGATCTATATTCCTTTAAATTGGCAGTATGAGTATGTTTCAAAATGGATGTTTGCTGTACATGTATATGCGCATCAGCAACATTTGACTTGAATGAAGTCAGGCTTGTCAGAAAATAAGGATCTATCTTCCTTTACATTGGCAGCACAAGTATGTTTCCAAATGAATGTTTGGCTTGAAATTATGGTCCATCTTTCTTCATATTTAAACAAGAATGGTACAAAGTGAACATTAATAGGAAACAGTTCAATGTTTTGAGGGATTGTCTAATTATAAAACAATTAACAGGCCTCTCGCTAGTTGCAGCTCATCGTTTGGCACAAGACAGAGCTATTTGGAAAAGCATCATTAACAGGGTCACAAATTTCAGACATGATCTGTATGATATCGATTGATCGGTCTATTTTCAAGGAAAATATCCTCTTACTTTGGTTGAGACCGAGAATTGTATTAACGTTTGACTCATTAGAAATCAAGCCTGTGTTGGTGACAAGAAAATAAGCAAATGCCCTCCTTTAAATTGGCAACACACAAATGTTTTTAAATAGTTATCATTCAGGGTTTAGATAAAGGGTAACAATGAAGAGGAACTTTTCTATTTAATGTAATGGCTATTGTCATGTACTGAAGTATATTTACTGTGCTAGAGGATATTAATACCTGTTCACATTTGTATTTGCATTGGTACAAATTGATTTGTTTAGTTGCATGTGAATATACATGTATGTTAAAAGGGTATGGATGGTAGAGATACAAACATATTTTCCATTAATTTTTAAAAGATATTATAATGACACTTTAGTTTGTGAGTGTCACGTCTTGAATATTAAAGTACATGTATATTAAAGCCAAGCTTGAGTTCTTACAGCCAAAATAATTTGAGACAAATCTCTAAGATATGTCCTCACATTGTTCCATTAACATATACATATGCCTACACAAGATTATATTCACGTTTCGATAATGTTTTCAGAAGAAATGTTGAAAAAATATCGAAACAGTCCGTCAAATGGAGACTTAAAGTAGACCGCTATATCGCCACAAGTCACGGCACAACATACACACTCAGATCCGGTGCGAATCGCGTGCACATGATATACCCGTAGACTTTCCATGTGGCCGTGATAATCACGCATGTGCTTGGACGGGCCGTCCGATACAGAAATTATGCTTATTTTGCTCTTTTCACAGCAAATACTCAATTTTCTGCAAATTCCATTGGTGCGTAGTATTTATTTCCTATGCTTGAGATTCTGGTATGAACAAGAATGTTTTGATTTATTTCATCATGACTACTACTCTAGATTATCTTTAACATCAAAGTGACACCCTCTCTCTTCTGAAGCCTGGATCATATGCATGTACTACTGCGGAGCTTTTACGTGAAGTAAAAATCAGCCATTTTGCCTAATCTTAGGAATTGTAAAAAATGGACAAAACAGCTGCTTTTCACAAGCTGTATGGTCCTTGGAGTATTATTTGATCCATGCTTCTGCCACCCCCCCCCCCCAAAAAAAAAAAGAAGAAGAAATAAACAAAACAAAACAAAACAATGTTTAAATCTACCTCCATTTGTTTTCATCCTATGATAGGACGATGACGACTTGTTTGCTGAGAAGCCGAAGAAGACGAAAACCAAAGCTGCCCGAGCCACCGACCAGGATCTGTTTGGTGAATCGGACATCTTTGCTGATCTACCTGCAGCTAAACCTAAGGAGAAGAAGAAGAAGAAGACCGCAGCTCCAGCGGAAGATTCCATCTTTAAAGATATTGGAGGAGGTGAGTTCAAAGGTCGGAGGTCATTATTGACAAGTGACAAAAGTTGTGTCTTTCGCTGTTTTTCTCTCTCTGTCTCAACCTCTCCTTTTTTCCTTTCTTTTTCTCTCTCTCTCTCTCTCTCTCTCTCTCTCTCTCTCTCTCTCTCTCTCTCTCCCTCTCTCTCTCTCTTTCTCTCTCTCACTCTCCATGTAGCCCTCTAGCTCTCCCTCTATTTATCTCACACACATTCACACTCTCAAGTTTTTTTTACTGATTTCTGTGTTCAAATCTGTGTACTTTTCATCATCAATTCAATGTTTGTTGTATTTTCTCTGTGTATTATTTTCACTTTCTTTTCATATTTTCACTTTTTTTTTCTTAGTCTATCCCATCCTCTCTCTATCATTCTATGGGTGTGTTCGATATCCATTTTCAAATTTAAATGCCAACATGAATCATGATACAAAATGTGATTACAAAACACAGAACACAAACGCGTTCAGCGGTACACTTCAGTGTCCAAAATTTAAAGCTGATTATAAGTTCATAGCTTAAATTCCCCGCTCTAAAAAACGAACATCTGCGCTTTTTTCACTTGCACCGGAAGCTTCCACTGCGAGAGCACGTTTAAAGATGTTTAAAAAGTCAATTCTGTTCAGTGTCGCATTTCGTTGCATTTGCGATGCTCAACGTCGTAAAATCGAAGCTGATTGTGATTCAAAACGCATCTTTTTCAGCGTTTAAATTTTCCTCCGAATGGAGATCTGGAAAACGTTTACTTTTACGACCGAGAATGGGGACAATGAACACCCACTTTGTTTCTCTTTATATCAGCGTTTGTAATCGCGTTTTGCATCATGATTCATGTTGGCGTTTAAAATTTGAAAATGAACATTGAACACACCCTATGTGTCTCTCTGTGTCTTGATGCATATGCTCTAAAAATTTTCATATTTTCCTCTTGTTTTCCCATCTGTATAAAGTGATCTCTTTCTCTCAATATCTCACTATCTCTCTCAGTTCTGTTAATCTCCTCTCACTCTTTGGTAAATTGCCATTTGGCCTACATCCGCTTTGACTTATGTCCATATTGTCTCATCCCACATGGTCCAATTCGATTACATCTATAACCAGTTCGTCTAATTACTTTTTAGTCTAAGTAACATTTCACCTATTTAACATTTCTTCTAATTCCCATTTCATCCCATGTCCAGTTTGTCTAGTGCTCATGCGGTCCATCACCACTTAGTCGATTCTAGTAACAACCTTATAATAGACAAAATATTCATTTTGGCATTAGATGAAAATGCAATTAGACCATTTGGCTAGTAGACGAATTGTCAATAAGACGTATTGGTCCTTATACCAAGAGAGAATTAGACCAAGTTCATATTAGACAAATTATAAATTAGACCAAATTGGTAGTAGACCAAATGGGTTTAGCCTATGTTGTATTAGACTATCAGAGCATTAGACTAGTGGATATAAACCGACTCATATTTTCATTTCTTTCTCTATATCTTCTACTACTGGATAACTTTCTGTATCTTTCTCTTGCTCTCTCTCTCCATATCTCGCTGACCTTTTGTACTTCTAAAAGAGAACACATATATTGCAATATTGATCTGCTCTCACTCTTTCAAACATGCACTGTGTCTAGATGGTATCCCAGAGAGGGCTATAAACTTCTCTAAAATAGCTCTTATATTCGCCACTTGAAAAGCCATCAAGCATTACGTGTCAACAAATGCAAGTCTAGCCCTTCTCTGTTTATCACTTTGAAAGCTCAAGAGCTGTGCTCCAGTTGTTTCCAAAATGTCCCCCTCTGTTGAGGAGCATGTCCCCCGCTGAGAATACATAAATATGTTGTGGTCTGTTTGTCTGAGAGCATTTGGGAGTTTTCTTATTGTCCTGTAAATGTTTCTTAATTTTTCTGGAGAAAATATTGTTGTCCAACTTTGACATTTTGTTTTCAAATGCTTGAAAAATATGTTATGAATGTTATTTTAAAAAAGTCTTTACGATTGATATATATCTTTCACCTTAAACTGTTATGTCTTTTTTCTAATATTTTTTCTGAGCCTGGTAGAAGAGTTTTTAAACAACAGATGAGGCAGACCATGGTTTACAAAGATTGAACATTTTTTTTTTTTTTAATACAGTAAGAATAAGTAAATATGTGCACACAAAAACCAGTCAAAATATTTTCTCACCTATCTATAACCATGATTATGACGATTCCACACATACATTGTAGTTCCAAGTAAAAATTTTACAAGGGATATCAATCACATTGGAAATGCAAAAGTATTGAATTGCACATTCAATATTTATATGATATTTACTGGCCTTGAGGGAGATACCACATATATTACCCACACAAATCTCATATTGTTATGAGTCAAAGACGAGAGCAATATGGGTCATGTTAGAAAATAAATTATATAGGTTATCTCCTGAAAGTAAAGCCAGTCAATTTTATTATTATCACCTGTTCACCTCAATTACAGTAGGCAAATTTGAAAGATAATACAAGTTTGTTTCACTTCATTTTTTTTTCCATGGTTTTTCAGCATTCTGATATAAACTATTGCGACATAATTATTCTTGTGCGACAAGCCTTTTCATAATGCTTTAACATTGTTCTTATGTACACATACATTGTCTTGCTCTTTGGATTTTAACGCACATTATCTTACAGTTTCACATATCAGACAAAATATGGATATTATAGACCGATTATTTAGTAAAGTGGCGCAATAGAAAATTAAGAAATTTTGCGGAGGGGTGTAGGAATATTACGGCCCCTTGTGTTACGCTGAGCCATTTTGACATATTTTGTTTTGACCGAATCAATTAGGCAGACAAAATACGTGATTATCTTGTCTCTGAAATGCCTCATTCATATAAAAAATGTTTCTGTACCCATTTTTCTTCCAGATGACATCTTTGCCGAGCCTTCACCTACAAGTAAACCCAAAAAGACAAAAGCCAAGAAAAAGACATCCAAAGAAGCATCAGACTCCATCTTTGATACCGATGCTCCAAATATATTTGACGACCCACTGAGTGCGATGAATAATTAAAAGACCTCACAGCTCGGCATTCATACAATGTCGTCTGATACCATGTTCATTTGCTTTATATGCAACTCATTCCATATGTACGTGTGTGCTTTTAATAACAGTTCAATCGTGCATACAAAGCGTTCTATTTGAGGCCCGTTATTAGAAAATTATTTGAGATCATGTGTATTGGGAAAAGGCGCAGACTTTCACCTTGCAAATAATGATTTGTTTAATTGTCAATTGATGAATGTGAATTTGATGTTGATACTATGAGAGAATGAGTACATCAGTTTTAGAATGTAAAGAGTTTTTTTATTGCCAATGATGTCATTTTCGCCCTTGAGTCATTTACTGATATAATGCTAATCATAGAAAAATTTTGATGCTTACTGATATTTTCATGATACATTGTATATTGTCTCTGAGAGATTGTTATAATGTATCAAAATTTTGACTCTTGTGTAAAATATGAAATTATTTGTATTGTTTGTGATTGTTTATATGTATGAAATAATGCTTTTATTAGATACAATCTTTACTATTTGTATGAAGAATTTTACTAGGCCCAGTTTTCTTTTGTTGTAGGGAAGATTCACGTGATGTTTAAAGACATTATCATATGATTAATAGTAATGTACGATATTTTGATTATTTATATATTCTCTGATTATAACAGCAATATTTCATTTGGTGGTTATGTAAACATTTATGTAGATTATGAGCTTTACTATTAAAATGTATGTTTATATTTTGTAAATAACCAAGTTGCTAATCAGAGATTTTCTCTGTCAAATTAATTTGTGAAAAATGAAATCATATACTCTGTTCTTTCTTTTACTCATTCTAGAATTATATATTAATACAAAGAGAATAATATGGAAATAAATGATGATTACCATACAATTGTTGTACAAATGTACAAACTTTTGGGCCATTCTATTTTTTTCAAATGCAATATGTATATGATTCCATGTATAGTGATAAGAATAGATGTGTAAATAGAAAAGATAGAATCAAGACATAAGCCGATTGTTTTTTATTCTTCATATCAGTATAAGCACCATGAGCGCCAAAAGGCGGACCTGTGCACTATAGAAGTAGCCACTATTGTTATTATTATTATTAAATGATGTATGTGCAAGTTTATCTGTGTAAACAATTTTATTTGAACAACTTTATTCCAATTGCATTGTGCAAAACATATTTGCTTTAATTATGTTGTATTAATGCTGCTTTCATAAATCTTTCTCCTGTTTTACTATATAAACTATTTGTTAGGAACCAGAAGGGCCTAAGCTTTTGAATAAGTTTTCTAGAGAGCATTTATAGCTCTCAACGTACTATACGTGGTGCTGAAATGTCAGTAGATCCTCACACAATATCCTTTATTGTTGTGTCAATTTCTTTAGCTTCTCTACCTCTTTCATTTCATTCATTCTAACTCGTTTACGGTAATAACTTTTAATTGGGGCAAGTTCACTCTAACATTCATCTTGTCAGTGTTAGCAAAATAATTTAATTTTGTAGTTCAGACCGTCTCATCACACCATTGCAATTTTCCCCCTCTTTTCCTCTGAAAATAACTATTGAATAACAAATTCCCAACATAAATCTGAACAGAAGTTATAATGATGAATTGGTATTTCTGCCTTGAATGTAATGCATTGGTATAAATCTCACATAGAAAAGCAGCTTAGCTCGGCCTAGAGAAATCGTAAGTGCTTATGAAAACGTTATTTTGTATCAAGATTTGAAATTTCATGACATTTACAACAAAGAAAATCCCTGTGGTTTTCTGCTTTTGCATATTGTATTTTGCTTGGCGTATTTACTATCAGCATTCCCCGCACATTATGGCTCTGCTATTCTCTTGCTTTTGTTTGCAAATGGCCTCGTCGAACTCATTCTTTTCATTTTGTATGTAGCAGGTCATTTTCTTCTGAATGTCTCATGATGGTTTGATAAGATAAAGATATAGAGGTTCTATATTAATAAAGAAAAATTATAGATTGATATATCTAAAACTGACATGTCACGAAGAGTATTTAGTTGTATTAGAAAAAGAATTAGAGGAGAGAGAGAGAGAGAGAGAAAGACAAGAAGAGAGAGAGAGAGAGAGGAGAGAGAAGAGGAGAGAGAAGAGAGAGAGAGAGAAAGGGGACAGAGAAGAGAGAGAGAAGAAATAGAGAAGGATGTGAAAATAAAAGAGATTAAAGAGAGAGAGAAGTGAACAAAAAATGAAGAGAGAGGGGTGTAAAGAGAGAGTAAAAGAAGAGAGAGAGAGGGTGAAAAGGAAGAAGAAGAGATAGAGAAGGAGTGAAGAAGAGAGAGGAGGGAGTGAAAAGAGAGAAAAGATCAATAAAGAGAGGTTCAAAAGAGATAGAGAAAGAGGGGTGAAAAGGAGAGAAGAGAGAGGGAGTGAAAAAGATAACGAGAGAGAGGGGGGGGGGAAGGGGAAAAAAAGAAAGAAAGAGAAAAATAAGAGAGAGAGGAGAGGTGAAAGAGAGGGGCATGAAAAAGAGAAGAGATAGAGAGAGAGAGGGTGAAACAGGGAGATGGGTGAAAAAGAGAGAGGACAGAGAGATCGAGAGAGAGAAAGAGATGGGGTGAAAAGGAGAGAGAAGAGATAGAGAGGATGAAAAAGGTAGAGTGAGGATTGAAAAGGAGAAAAAAGAGAGAGGGGTGAAAAAGAGAAAGAAGAGACAGAGGGAGAGAGGTTGAAAAAGAAAAAGAGACAGAGACTGAGACAGAGGTTGAAAAAGAGAAAGAGAGAAGATTGAGTTCATTATTGATGTTTTGTGTCATCATGATCTTGAAATTGGTAAATACCTTTTAAAGGTATTTTTATCGATTAGCTTGGGACAAATAGTAAGTACCGTGTGTATTATTGCAATATTTTCAGTTTCACTGAATGGTTTAATGGGGAAAAGGAATTTAGAGTCCATTATTATTTATGTTTTTGAGTCGGTTATATCTCGTTCTTTACGTTTTCATTATATTTTAAGGAATTTAGGATCGATAGGAAGTAAATACATATACAGTGGTGGCCAAAATTATTAGAACACCTGAACCTACACAAAGTCTATGGGATTATCAATGCCCTAGTTCATTTGCCAAATTCAAATTAAAGATATCTTTTGTGTGCCATGAGCTTTCATGACTTTTTTAGCATAGGTTCTTACGTATATGTTGATACTAAATTTATATAGTTTCGACCATCTGGTAATGCGAAGCCTTAAAAATAGTTGCGCTATGCGCTTTTGGTTTCCCCATAGACTTGTGTATTAAACATGTAGTCCAAATGCAAAAAAAGTAAATTGCCAGTTACATATGCCGATTGCTCAAAAAGTATTTGAGGTAGAAGTATGAAACTTAGCAGGCTTATCTATTCTAATATACCTCAAATGCATTCTAAGTTTCAGCAAATTTCGTCAAATGGGGAGGGTGGATTCGGCCCCACCCTTGGTGGTGAGATGACCAAAATAACCATGCCCATTGAAGGTAGACTATTTTTTTTATTTAATGAAGACACTCCTTGTAAATTTATATTTTTTAAAGGAAATTTCATGAGCAATTCAAATATGTTGAAATATTAAGGGTAATTGGAACAATGGACTTAAATAGGGGCACTGAATAAAAAATTTGGTACTAAATTTAAAAATCCCCATGTAAGATGAAACTACTTCACCCTGTGTTGTTATGAATGCCGTTTTTGACATCCTCAGGAAATTTCCTTTCAGAATATATATACTTTTGTAGGTAGACGCTTAAAATGTTTAACGTTATGACACTTTGATCCTGAAAGGGGCAAGATTTTTAAATTTTTCAATTGGTGGTGTAACATAAAATAGGGCGTCTTAGGGGCGAGTTCCCAACGCATGGCTTTGTTATTAAGCTTTTAAAGCATAATGATGATATTTTGAGACATTCCAACCATTTTATACGTATTTAAATGGTCAACTGGATGAAAATTATTGTAATCATTTAAATATGCTTGGTGTTCTAATAATTTTGGCCACCACTGTACATATAAACACCTTGTGGTATTTATTTAGCTTATTTAGTCTTCATCAGTTTATTAATATAAATGGTTTTAAGTTAACGAAATCATGCTTTTGGGATGCATTTTCATACATTTAGAAAACAGTAAATGTATAGTAGGCCCTAGTGGAGTACCTGTATGTACTCAAACTGCTCTTAATACAAGTAAATATACATGTTCCTGATAAAAAGCCCTATTTAGATATAGATTAACCATCACAGAATCAATTAGTAACCCCCAAGAAATGATAAGTAAAAATGATATATATTTATGTTTTTATGTCCCCATGAGAACATTATACGCCCTCACAATACAAGTGATCAAAACAAACAACAGCAAACTATATAGACTGCTTTCCACAAAAAATACGATAGTTCCGAAGGTTGCTGATTTGGGGTGAATTCTAGATCACCTATTCATTTATGTCAATAACGTCAAGGAATGACTTTTAAAATATCATTAAATCATCAGGAAGGAAATTTTTCCTTTTCTTTCGCAGACATGTACCACTAGGGAAATGGCGCTTAATGAGACAATTGCAAATTATGTGATACTACTATTTACCAGGTCAACTGACCTACATTATTACATCACAGACCCGTGATAATTACACCGATTCAAGATTTTCGTACTTTATATGTTCGGTAACCCTCTTATAAAATGCAACTGTCATCGAGCACATCATATTTGCCTCCAATTTTCTACTATGCAATTTTTAACCAATCACCTAAGGCGGTGTCTTACATCGCGGAGACGTCTCTAAGACTTCAGAGAATATGAGACGTCTCCGAGATGTCTCCGCGACGGAACAAATATTATATATATGATAATGTTCGATTTCCCTGCGACTCATGAAACATCGCAGAGACTCGGGAGACTTCTCCGAGACGTCTCTGCGACTAGTCTCAGATTTGTCTCAAACTCGTCTCAAATTGATCTCAAACCCGTCTCGATCATGGCATATGAAATATCGCCATTACTGTCTGCTTTCAACATTTGTTTTGAACGCGCACGGGTTGAGAAGAAATATCAAAACGGGGAAATTCCCTTTAACAAAGGAAAGAAAAGTTATTTTCTTGTTACGCACGTAGGCCTATATTTTGTCCAGAATTAAAAGTGCAATGTACAGCACCATGAAAAGGTTTCCATTGGCCATTGTTGGCGTGTCTTTATCTTTTGTGCGCTATTGTTCCAAATTAATTTATACCTCATAATGAATATTATTATTCAGTTATCATTCAGTTTTGCCGTATATGTAACCTGTAATGTTTAATTTAATTTACATAGTAATGTATATTACTATGTAATGTATATTGCCTGTAGTAGGTACTTTGTCTAAATCTTTGTCATGATTTTAAATTGAATTTCTAAGACAGATCTATTGTTTATATGACTGTAGTACCGTATGTAAAGCGCATTGCTATTTCCCTTGGTAATGAAATGCGCTATATAAGAAAGAATTATTATTACTATTGGTGTTATGGGCAGCAGATATAATTAGTTGGTGTCAATGCCGTAAATGAAGTAATAATGATAATTACCAACTAGTTATGAATAAATAATGAATGGTGATATAGGGAATATCTCTGACTGGTATGCAGTTAACCAATACAGTGGACCTAAATATAATGCTCTCACAAGTCGTCGGCTTAGAACCAGAAGGGCGCCATTACAGATCAAAGACGTACCGTTGAGAACCAGAAGGGCACTATTACCCTTGACTTTGAACAGCAATAGCGCCCTTCTGGTTCTCAACGGAACACCCCTAATATGCAATACCGCCCTTCTGGCTCCCAACACACGAAGTTCACATTAAATACGTTTAACATACAAAAATGATGTCCATAAACGTTGATTTAAAAAAAAAAATTAGTTATGTTTAACCAGTTCATTACTAGACTATATTACAATTTACATGAAAAAGGATGTTGAAGACTACGCCCCTTCGCCAAGGTTTGAACTCGAGGGGGAAAAAATACTTTCAACTTTCATTATTTACATCGACATGACTATCTAGCTTTGGAAGCGAGTTGCTTTAAAGGAAAGCAAAATATTTTTTTTTAAGGAGAAAGATTGCTGAAGGTGTGAATGACATTGCATCAATAATTTTAAAATAATCTGGCCATTGGTAAACTTGTAAAGTAGAAACCCAAACATCAACATTAGTGTTTGAGAAGTTGGTCCAATTCTGGTTATTTAAGGTGTGGTCATTCTTGGAACAATACTTCAGAAACTTTTAATGTAAAGTGTTGAAACTGGACAACGCAAATTATTTGAAATGAAGTGGTGGAACCATGGATATATATCCATGGTGGAACTTACGAAAGGGGGGGGGCTTAGCGCGGGTGATGTTTCAGTTAAACTTTCATCAGGTTCTACTTCTTCTCCACAATGTCCATAATTTGAAAGTTTGTAATATCTTTATAAAGACGTATTTGAAGACAAGTAGCCAGATACATCCGCTGTGAAGAAAACTTTTCAAGTAAATAATCATCCACTGGACATGAACAAGAAGTGTAAAACCAACTAGAGAAAAGGCCAAACCTTCGAGCACGTTGACGGGATGTTTATAAAGAAATATTGACGTCTAATATGTTATTTCTTTATATTTGTGTTGAAAATCATAAGTGCCCCTTTCGCAAAGAAAGTACCACTTCATCTGCCGTTTACATTACTTTAATAATTTTCCTCTCAATGTGAAGGATGTGAAAGAGTGTTTCTCAGAGAGATGGTGTTGGTTTTGGTAGACACCCATTAGGGTGAAGTGCTAATATCAATATTAATCTTCAAATGTAAGTATACTTTTTGTTTTTTACGTGCAGTGTCCACACATTTTGATACGTATACACCATCACACCATTGAAAAAAGGGTATATACTTGTCTGGTGTTAATGCCTTTTTTCTTCAGAGTAAGCATGGTAAGAGGTCGTTATTTCATGTTAAAAGTCTTGAAAACTTCTATACAACTGTCTCTATAATTACGTGGCCGAATGGTTTTTAAATTACCAGCTAACCAACACTGCATCTAAACGAATGAATTTCCATCCGAATGTGACTTTTTGCATGTTCAACCCCCACTACGTTAAAAAAAAAAAAAAAAAAAAAAATTCCGCGGCCCCTATGATTGGTTCATTCGAAATAGAGTATTATATGTGGTTAGATAATTTAAATGATACTTTTTTAAAGAGAAGAATGTGAACATTTCAGATGACACAAACCTCTCATTGCAATAAACCCTTTTAATAAAAAAATATATATATAAAATAAACCATTGAGCGTCCGACTTTCCTGTCTACGATCACGTATACAGGATATTACAGACTTCAAAAAGGAAGTTCTTTAAAAACAGAAGAAAGTTAACCCAGTTTATGGAACGTAAACTGGGAAATCGTCACAGCGTGGCGACCCAGTTACCCCACTCATGGGATGTTTACCTTTCTTATATCGCTACAGTCTGTTTGCCCCTGCGTCTCAAGCCCCGAAATCCGTCACGTTCAAATAATTATCGTAGCATTTCAAAACTTAACCCTCCTTCTCATAATCATACCATCATCCTCACGTCGAACACCAGTGTCATTTTGTTAAATGATTAATCACACTCCTCCCCTCTATCCCTCTTAATCTCTGTCTCCGTCTCTCTCTCCCTGTCCGTCTCTGTCTGTCTGTCTGTCTGTCTGTCTGTCAGTCTCTCTCTCCCTCTCTTACACAAAGTCTCACTATTTCGTTCTTTCTTTCTCTTCTTACACACCCTCTCTTTTACACACACACACACACACACACACACATACACACACTCTCTCTCTCTCTCCTTCTTTCTCTCTCTCTCTATCTTGGACTCTCTCTCTCTCTATCTTACACACACACACACACACACATACACCGACACACACATTCTCTCTCTCTCTCTCTCTCTCTTTCTTTCTATCCTTCCCATCCTGATTTCATTTTCTGTATCATTTCCTTGAGAACAGAAAGAAAAAAAGATGCCAGGAGAATTTCATCTCCGCTCCAAATTGGTGAGCAAATAAAACATTATTGACTCTCATTCTTACTTGTGCTACCACGTCATCTTATTTTCATGAAAAAAAGAGCTGCGTTACCAAGGTAACTTTTTTCAGCTTTGGTTTATTTTCTTTATCATATAGGATTTTGACAAGAAAATTTTGTTATTTCTCTTCTGTCACTTTTTCTTCCAGTTGTTTGCTGACAGATTTGGGCGGGGTAGGCACGTATGCAAATGAAGACACTCTCTCATGTAAAATAAGTAGAGGCCTATATTAAAACAGATTTGAAGCGAAATTTTCATCACCAAAAAATCTTCCATTGAAAATACGCACCACTGGAACTATACATTGATTTCTTTGTCATTTATTTACTAATCCAAAGATCATGAATTGATTTAAGATATGAAAATGACTTCCATTATAAACACAACAAAAAGTAAGCCCTCTCTTAATTAAAATAGCGTATAATAATTGTAATTATCGTCATCATCTTCACCACCATCAAAATCTTTGAAGAACTTTCATATTTTCAAGTAAATTGATTACGAAGATAGTCCTTTGGTAAATAATATCTAATGTTAATTCGACGGAATATAAGTTATGATTTATCTTCTTTAGTGATAATATTTTTGTTTATTTGTAATACATTGCAAGAAAATTATTTTGTTTGTTATAAAAAAAAAGAAAAAAAAAAATCAATTTTATAGAAATAGGCGAAAGAAAAAAAAATCAATAATAAACATTTCTTATAGTTATCCGTCTTATCACATTCGTTTTTATTAAGAAATACTGGGATGTTTCAAGCCAAAGTGTATGAGGATAATTAACAATTTTCATATAATTCCGCAAAGTAGAATAAAGAGGATTAGAAAACAGATTACAGTGACAATTACTTTTCTTCCAATTTCTTTTATTTTTCAGATAATGTTGATTTTTAAGACGGAACAAAGAACGCCGCCTAATCCTCTTTTTGATGTATTTTACTTAAAAAGCGTATGTAAAACTGGATTATCCCTAGGATTAACTATTACATCACATAGAAGATTATGATTTATTTTTATAAAGTATAACGTTGCAAAACAGACAAAAAATGGGCTCTAAATAATGAAAATTATTATTATTTTTAGCGGTTCTTCTTCTTTTTTTTACCATTCATTTGATACATTTGATGAAATAATTTTTTAAAACTTTCTATAAAAAAGACATTATGTCAATTATGCATTTATATTATGGAAACAGCGAGATAATATTATTATAATCTTGAATGTGTTCAGTTACACTCCCACCGCTGCATTTTCACGAGTGACCTAGAAAAAGAATAATTGATACTTATTTTCTTCTACGTTATATATTTTTATTCTACATTATGAAGTTTGTTTTGTAATAGCTCATTTTCGAAAATTTTATATCGCAAAAGGGACGATTTAAAAAAAAACATATTACATGTATTTTATCAGATTTCGTAGGTTACTGCCCGTGAAATATCAGTATATCTCTCCATTTATGACATTCAAAAATGTCATGTTTGAGCTTGACTTTCATAAAGGTTAGTGTCCGTGAAATGGTCATTATCTCATCTTTATTGACATTCAGAAATGTCATGTTTGAATTTGATTTTATAATTATATTATCCCAGGTACCCTTTTCCAGTTCCAACTGTATTATTGATCGACTGGATGTATTTTTATTCCGAAGTACATTTTTAAAAGCCATTTTGCCACTAGAGTTGTAAGAAAGTTGATAAGGCGGGGAGGGATGGGGGGGGTAGGGGTGGCTTTGGCAGTCCAGTGTATATTTGATAATTTTAAGACAGCGGCGGGTCCAGAATTTGAAAATAAGGGGTGGCACAAGCCCTAACCATTTTAAGAAAAGGTGGAGCAGCCAAAAGTTTTTCAATTTTAACATGTACATACAATCAATGAGTGGTTTCAAATAAACAGGGAGCGCAGGCCTTTTGCACCCGCTGATCGCGCCACTTGTTGAAATGTAGTTGAGAATCTGATGAGGCACATGGCTTTTTTTTTTTTCATTGCCGTTTTTCAATTATGTCTTCTAAATAAGGAGAAAAGCAACTCTTTACTATAATTATACAGCAATGGGACCCGAGGTCAAGTTAAGAGCATCAATACCTCTCTGGGAATATTGAATTAATGATAAAAGCACTTGGATATAAAGTTCTGTCAAAGAAACTTGGGGAATATACGCATCGTGCCATTTAAATGATAATAAGCATGTCCATCGTGTCAACTAGCCTATAGCACATTTTCTCTTGAATTTACGATAATTTTCATTCAGAGGAACTAGCATTTTAGATGCAATAGTTTTTGACTGACATAAAGTAAGCTTTTATTTAAGATATTATTTCAGCGTGATACGAAATATTCACAACATATAATCTTTCTTTTTAAATATTCAAAGTATTCACCGCTTTGTAAAAACAAACTATGTATTTATACAGTGTATAGGATATCAACATAATATCCTTAGGTTAAAGGAGTGTATAGAGATTGATCATAGAAAGTGGAGAATAATATCGTATTTTCTTTATACTTTCACCATTGTCGAAATGCACTGATCAAACTTTGGAAGATTACCCCCCCCCCCTTCCTCCGCTCTCTCTATACACCTATATAGGTTACATCATGAAGCAGTGCAGTGTATACATGTAGTTCCATATAAAAACATATTTCATTTTATTTCCAGGATGTAGAATATCAACATACAGTTCCGAATCTACATTGAAAATTATTTCTTTTTCGCTGAGTCTTTTAATATAATGGAATATAACTTTAATGAAGTAAGTTCTTTTTCCTGTCATCGATCAATGAAATGAATTTGTATATTCTTTTGTCAATGTAATGTATTAGCTATTGTAAATGTAATGTATTTTCTATTATTTGTAAATCCGATGTAAAAAGAATTTCCGAATGGACAATAAATATGTTCAATTTAACTAAAATAAGTATATTACGGTACATTCAGATCTCATGTAGACAAGAGCGTGAAATATGCTTCTACGGTACTATTATATCTCATGTAGATAGGAGCGTGCAAGTACATTCATATCTAATGTAGATAAGAGCGTGCAATATGCTTCTGCAGTACATTCAAACCTCATGTAGATAGTTAGGGAGCGTGCAATATGCATTCATATCTCATGTAGATATGAGCGTGCAATATGCTTCTACAGTACATTCATATCTCATGTAGATAAGAGCGTGAAATATGCCTCTACAGTACATTCATATCTCATGTAGATAGGAGCGTGCAATATGCTTCTACAGTACATTCATATCTCATGTAGATAGGAGCGAGCAATATACTACTACAGTACATTCATATCTCATGTATAAAGGAGCGTGCAATATTCTTCTACAGTACATTCATATCTCATGTAGATAGGAGCGTGCAATATGCTTCTATAGTACATTCATATATCATGTAGATAGCTAGGGAGCGTGCAATATACATTCATATCTCATGTAGATATGAGCGTGCAATATACATTCATATCTCATGTAGATAAGAGCGTACAATATGCTTCTACAGTACATTCATATCTCATGCAGATAGGAGCGTGCAATATGCTTCTACGGGTTCTAGGACATCTCCCCCGGAGGACAACTCCCCCGGGCACAACTCCCGGAGGACAGCTCCCCCGGAGGACAACTCCCCGGAGGACAACTCCCCCGGTGGACAGCTCCCCCGGAGGGACATACTCCCCGCAGGCACATGCTCCTCCTGGGGACAGTCCCCCAGACAAGTTCCCCCGGGGACAGCTTCCCCTCGCAACTCCTCACTGGGAAATTCCCTGGACAAATCCCTGGAGGACACTCCCCTGCAAGGAATCTTCCCCGGAGGGACAGCTCCCCCGGAGGACAACTCCCCCTGGAGGACAACTCCCCCGCAGGACATCTCCCCCGGAGGATAGGTCCCCCCAAGGACAACTCCCTGGATGACATCTCCCCTTACTTTAAATGCTTTATAAATATTGATTTTATGCCAACCCCTTGGTTTTTCTTTCTTTTACAATTATTACAGTACTTTTTGCATGGAGTAGCCCTTCTGTAATGACAAGCGGGGATGGGAATGGTTGTTTAATTGCTATCATTACCATTGGAACCACCCCTTCCAATCTATGAATGGCTACTCCTTCCCTCAAAAGGTTGTTAGTTGGCAGATTCAGAGGTACCCCAACGAAATGTGACCCTCAGAAAAGGAAAATTAATGAAATGCAAGAATAAAAGAAATGTTGAAAAAAAAGGAAGGATACTAAGGGGCCTTCTCAAAAAAGTGCGTCAGCTTCCCTCGTCTTTTGTACCAAAAGACGATTTAATCGGCTTTTGAATAGAATCCTGAAATCTTAATACGGTTAAACACGTTAAAAAGCAAAAAGCCGATTTTCCCGCCTTCGATCAGGAAGCTGCGGAAACTGACGCACTTTGTTTGGAGAAAGCGCTAAATGGGGAACCAAATATGAAGCTACAAGGAGTAGAAAAGAGCACGAAGGGCGAGTTGGCCTACATATCTCTAGTCGTCTTCAGGAAGGGGGGGGGGTGAGCCCACGATAATTAAGCTTAATTAATAATTAATCCACACCATAAACAATTAGAATGGGCGCAAAAGTTTAACGAGAACAACAAATTCTTTATTTATCAAAAAAGCCAAAATCAATTCAAACATCATCACTTGTTTTGTCAGTTTTACAAGGAAATAATGTTATCCATCATTGTCATTGAGTTTAAGCTTTTTACAGACAATTGTTCTACATTATTTTATCCAAAACAAACCGAATATTCATATCTGAATGGTGTTGTTCATAAGTATGCCATTGCACAGCTTTGCATTCATTTTTTTATTTTTTTTTATTTATTTTTTCTTTTTTTTGGGGGGGGGGCTAAAGAAGGTGATCGTCACCGTTTGTAAGAGAATAACAAAAACAAAAAAACAAAAAAAAAAAAAACCCATAAAAGTAAAATATTCCGCTTCGGGTCATTTTATCAAAATTTTCGGCTCGCGTTTCGCGCTCAAAAATCATCCCTTCAAAAGGTTCCCCGCAAAAATCCTAGTTACGGGCCTGACCGTTGACCCACATACTCTAAAATCTAATCAGATCATCTTCCAGGGTGATTTAAGATTGAGTTGATATCTCTCTCTCTTTCTGTCTCTCTTGACGATAAATTCGTTCCAATAGCAGTACGCCTCTACAGCTGCCAAACTTTAACATCTTCGCCGAAAAGAAAAAAAAAAAAATGCCGAGATTTTTGTTTCATGAATGTGCTATTTCGTTAAAGACCCCAAACAAACACGATGGAGCCAAAAATGGAGCAAATGAGCCAAATTAAACTAGTGACTGTGGATCTGTTCTCCGGAATGGTTGAGTTGTCCACCGGGGGACTTGTCCTGCGGGGTAGTTGTGCTGCGGGGGAGTTGTCCTCCGGGGGAGTCGTCCTCCGGGGGAGTTGCCCCCCAGGGAGTTGTCCTCCGGGGAGTTGTCCTCTAGGGAGTTGTCTCCGGGGGAGTTGTCCTCCGGGGGAGTTGTCCTCCGGGGGAGTTTTCATCGGGGGGATGTCCTCTGGGGATTGTCCTCCGGTACCTTCCTCCGGGGGAGATGTCCTCCAGTGGTAGTTGTCTCTCTGGGGGATTTGTCCCCCGGGGAAGTTGTTCCTCTGGGGATGTCCTCCGGGGGAGCTGTCCTCCGGGAGTTGTCCCCGGGGGAGTTGTCCTCCGGGGGAGATGTCCTGATACGGCTTCTACGGTACATTCATATCTCATGTAGATAGGAGCGTGCAATATCCTTCTACGGTACATTCATATCTCATGTAGATAAGAGCGTACAATATACATTCATATCTCATGTAGATAGGAGCGTGCAATATGCTTCTACGGTACATTCATATCTCATGCAGATAAGAGCGTACAATATACATTCATATCTCATGTAGATAAGAGCGTGCAATATGCTTCTACGGTACATTTATATCTCACGTAGATAGGAGCGTGCAATATGCTTCTAACGCACGGTAATAGTATTTTTAACAAAAATCTGCCCTTTGAATGATGTATTGGTAAAGGTTGAAGTTGGTATAGTTAAATACCTTAACTCAATCCAGCCAATTATTTATGAGTAAAAGCTGAACATCGGGCCCCTAGATCTACAAGCTCATGCATGGAAGATACTTCATCATAATTATAGAACATTGTTTTATGACGTTTTGGGGGCAAAGCATGAAAGCAAAGGATTATCATTTCGCACTTAGGCATTGTTTGGAGCACCTGTGCCCACTTATTCACTTTTGTGTAGTTGACATTAAACGCATAAGACGGTACAAAGAAGATACATGTGAGAACATGAGCGGACGGGCAAATGATATAAATCATTCATTTCTTGACCTCAAAAGCTGTGAGAGAGAAAAATAGCAGGAGAGACAATCGAAGTGGAGATGAATAATTCCCAAAGTACCTTCATTTTCCAATCCACCTGGCTCGCATTGATTATTCAAGATAAAAGTTGTGAATAATAAAAGATGATCATCAATATAGAGCATTGTGTCTTTTGTATAAACGCTTTAGTTGCAGATATACAGTGCGTCCCAGAAAAAAGGTAAACCCAACTTTGAGAGCCTCGTATTAAAATTGTATAACTTAAGTGTCATTATTTTTGTTATATTATATCAAAGAGTAACTCATATTCTATCCATACCAAAATCATACCTGTACTGTCAAGGATGACTGAGCACTCGAGTTCGAAAAAAAATGGTCAAAAGCAAATTGTTCTAAATTTTATCAGAAGCAATCCTGGCTTTCCGATCATTCATTCTTTGTGTGAGGTCAGCCTTCCTAAGTCCATCTATAAGGGACAATGGATTTCTCGGACTATAGTATTTAAATGCAACTGGAACATTTGAATTTAGATACCATCACAACACAGGTATAAGTTTGGCATCATTGAATAGAAAATGAGTTACTCTTTATCATGAAATAGATATAAAGTTGACATAAGCTATACAATTTTATTATGAGGCTCTCAATGTTGCATTTACTTTTTTTTTTTTCTGGGACGCACTGTATAGAGTACTGTCCCTTTTGTAAATACGCTCTCGTCGCATATAGTAGGCCTACCCTGGGTGGTGTTTCCCCCAAGTCGTTCGAAAAGTTACGAATGACTTTATACGAACAACTGAAACACGTTCTTGGACACTATACTATCACATTTTAAATCATTTAGCACAAGAACTAATAACCAGTCGTTCGTAAAGATTTTGTATCTTACAAACAGCCTGGTGAAACACCACCCTGTCCTTTGGCCATGCATTAACCGTCATAATAAAGTCTGCAATAAAACAAAATTAAAATCAATTTGATAAAAATCTAGTAACGAAATTTGGTTCAATCCCATTCATATTTCATAGCTTGCTTATATGCATAATAATCGAGTACTATGGAAGGCTATTTCCTTTTTTTTTAATGTGTAAGCCTAGTGTTTGTTATCACCTACAGATATTAGCGTTTTGAATGGGAAATACATTTGTAAAATGGCTCAAATAAACGCTTTCTTTTAGCGTGATATTTCAGACTTGTTTGTTTGTTTATTTGCTTGTTTTGTGTGTGTGTGTGTGTTTTTGTTTTTGTTTTTGTTTTTTTTGTTTTTTTTTTGTTTTTACTTGGGTGCGTGCGCCCCGGGGCCCCCTACCCTCACCCCTGAGCCGGGCCTGTAATATCACTTAATACAATATCAAAGCGGAGACGTCTCCTGAGTCTCCGCGACATCTCGTGAGTCGTGAAAATCAAACAAGTTCATATTTAGGATTTGTCCAGTCGCGGACATATCTCCGAGACGTATCTGCGACGTCTCCGAGACTACCGAGACTGATGCGACTTAGATACCCTCTTAAACCAAAATTTTACATTCATGATTTAAAAAGAAAAAAACAACTACTTACTTAATGTAAGACGAGTGGAAAGAGTGAAAAAGGGAGTGAATGGAGTGAAATAGTGGACAACACGTTTTTGAGTGGTAAAACTTAAATCTAAAACGAGTGTGGAAGTGAATCGTTAGCTCTGTTTAGAGTAGAAACTAGTTATCCTAATAAAAACTTTCACTCCTCTCAGATTGGTTTTCCACTCAAAAACTCGGTGTCCACCATTCAACTCCTTGAACGAGTGGAAATTCACTCGTTTACATTTAGAGACTCAGATCAGTATATAGGTCTACATCTATACTAGATATTGTCGAATGATCATCAGATAGTAACTTGTTGATGACTGCCGATTACAATCAGCAAGGCACTGATTTGCATACCCTGGACATGGGGGATGAATGCATTATAAGTCAATGAAAGTGTGTATGCGGGCGTAAAAGACAATAATACGTTCTGTCTTCATAAAATACATTTCGAGTGCATTATTGCTTTGTCTCTCAACTCCCACGAGTTATATTTAAATCAAATATTCTTCTGTAAACAAAGTACAATGTACTGTTGACAATGTGCAGTGATTACAACAGGAAAGCAGAGAGATTGTAAATGGGTGCAATTACG
>CALNVZ010003430.1:38810815-38825815 GCA_940671915.1 Paracentrotus lividus | reverse complement strand
TCTATATTCCTCCGTCTTTATTTCTGTATTTTTATCCTCGCAATATACCCATCCCCATCTCTCTCTCTCTTCTCTCTTTCTGTCTCTCTTTTTCTATATCATTTTGCCTCTCTATCACCCCTCATTTTGTTAATCTCTTCCTATATCCATTAGGGCATTATGGTCGCCCAGCATGCGCTGCTGCGACAAGACAAAACGCAGTGTAGTTTCACTCATTGTCACCACGGGCAATCTATTACCGTCTGACTCTGCTTTTCACCACTGCATTTTAAAAACTAATTATTCAAGGCTCTTAAAACAAAAGTCATCCTCAAGTAACTTCTGCCATTTTGAACTGTTGCCAGCCAACCTGACCGTTAACTATCATTCTTGGCTTCCCCTTCTCACCAAGCCGCCGTGAGCGCATCAGTTTGTCACAGTGACAGGACAGATTAGCTAATTGTTGCGGACAAAAAATGCGATTCATTTGATGATAGGACGTGTATTTTCGTTGGACCCATGCTTTTTATATTCTCTGTCTCACCAATTCTAAATAAAGGGTGCATTTTCACTGCAGTGTTGAGTTAGTAGCGTATATGGAAATCTTTTTCGCAAAAGTTGAAGAATGGAAATCAGGATTGAGTATATTACCAACGATTTTTAATAATGTATTTTTTTAGTAGAGCCTTTAACAAAAACCAAATCCTTTTGGTCGTTCTCCGTCATATTTTTTTCAACCGTTATTCTTTATGTCATGTCGGCCGTTATCAAAGTCAATCTTGTATTCTCACCACTTTCTTCGTTCATTGTCTTAATTTTATTGTAATTTGCCTAGAAATCGAATAAATAGATTAAACAGTTCTAATTCACACTTTGAGAATAAAACGCACCAACATAATTCCGTTGATTGTAACAGTGCTATTTTACCTGTATTTTACACACTCGTGCATGTACGTGTATGTCGTTGATGAAACTCAAACGACATCACTGCCACTATGAACACCTCCGCCTAATTAGTGAAAATTGATTGCAGTGACGTAGTTGTGTCAAGTCATGTCGGGCGAATTAGCAGAGTTGGAAAGTGCAAATTTAATCGATGTCAGTCCCACTCATATGAATTTGTGTGTGGGTGTAAAATTTGAGTTGATTTTTTTGGAAAAGTCGTAACACAAAATTTTAAAAAGTAACCCTTCACCTTTCCTTATTTCGTAGATACATGCAAATACAATATCGTTGTAGAGTAAACTGGATATTTTGGTGTTTCATTCTTACTCAAAGTTCTTTCACCATCATTAAAACTATAAATATTCCAATACACATGTTACTATAGACATGATAGACCGCCTCTTGCTATGCAAATATTCATGTCTTGTTAAACGTGATTATTATGATGTACATGTATACGGAATTGTTATTGGGGATATAGAGAATAATTTGTAAGTTAACCGATTGCTTGAATTTCGCATCGATTTGCTCATTCCTAGGATTCTATGAATAATGAGAGTGGTGGCCTGGAGACGAGTGAGCTTAAACTGTAATTTTATTAACACAGTCTCTAACAAGACCCTTTCTGCCACCAGTAACATGTGAATGACCACTCCAGAAGGGTTAATCAAATACCAAAACAAAAATTTGTTTATATCCACTTGGTCTAACAGCAGTGGTCTAATTCTCTGTTTGTCTAATACCACATGGGCTGAACCCATTTGGTCTATTAACAATTTGGTCTACAAAGCATCACAATCGGTCTAAAATAATACTTGGTCTTATTCTTATTTGGTTTACTAGTGGGCAATTTGCCTAATTGCCCATTTGTCTAATAGACAAATGGTCTTATTGCATTTTAGTCTAAGGCCCAAATGAATGTTTAGTCTATTTCCAGTTTGTTTGGAATTGACCTAGTGGTGATAGACCAAGTGGACTTTAGACAAACTGGGCATTAGACGAAATGAAAATTAGACAAAAAAGTGGTAAATAGGCGAACTGCTACTTAGACCAAAAGGTAATTAGACGAACTGGTAATAGACGAATTGGAATTAGACCATGTGGGATGAGACCAAATGGATATTAGTCAAAGTAGGTTCAGGCCAAATGGCAATTTACTATTTACCTTCCTAGAGAGCTTGCACGCACCTTCAAAAAGACACACGTCCTGTTGTGACCGCGGCTTAATACAGAGCGCGAACACGACAAATTGATATTTTGTTCGCACTCTGTCGATGGTTTGAGTGATGAGTGAGGGTGGAATATGATATCTCAATATCTTCATCTGTGAATGGATGAGCTCAAAGGCTTCAGGGGATTGTCTTGATGAATGTCGAGAAGATAATTTGGATGTTTGTACTCCTAAGGTGATAGGATAGATGAGGGAAGAAAGTAGAGGGAGGAAGAAGGTAGGAAGGAATAGCGGCGGATCCAGGAAGATGGGGGAGGGGCGCAACAGGCGTACTCCCTCTTTTTTATTATTATATTTTTTTTTTGGTTGAAAATCACTCATTTAACATACACATCATATCAAATCTAATCAAATTTTATTGATTTTAAATCCACAATATGGATTATCAAAATGAGCAATACAAAACAAAGGTTATCGGCCTACATTAAGCAAAATTATGCATAATCATTCGGCAAAATCATTGAACAAGGGGAACGAAAATCGAAAAAGCAATAGAAAACATGTGAATATCATTTTAAAAAAGTATTTTGTGCCCCCATAACCCTATTTTAGTATCATGGATCCGGAGCTGGAAAATGTTTTGAGATTTGAGAAGTGAGTGGATCGACTAAGAATTAGTAGACATGCAGGAAAGGACAGTATATAATCCGGGAGAAATAAAAAAAAATATGCATGATTATAAACCTACGTTAAAGAGAAATAAAGAAAATCGGAGATTGGTAAGTGAATAAAACCAGAATTAATTTGACTATTAGGCTTTAGAGTTGTCTATAGTAATAGCTAAATATTGAATAATAATGCAATTAATGCACAATGATTTATAGGGGATATATCGCGAGATGGACAAAGTTTTGCAATGGATTTTGGAAGATCTTATTTTTTAATTTTTTTTTGGCGGGGGGTGGATTGGTTGTGTCTACTCCAGATAATTTTGCGCATAGTTATATATGTATATATATATATATATATATATATATATATATATATATATATATATATATATATATATATATATATATATATATATATATATATATATATATATATATATATATATATATATATATATATATATATATATATATAATATATTTTATGTAATGCTGACATTATTATGCCCTGTACATGCAGGTGGTTTTTTTTTATGAGAGAGAGAGAGAGAGAGAGAGAGAGAGAAAGAGAAATGGAAAAAATTATTTGAACTTATGTTGGTGCAATTTTTCTATACAATAATATGATAAGCTGAGTAAATACATATATGAGAAATATAAGAACAGATCAGATTGAGGGATCAAGAGATAAGAAGAAGATTGGAGCCGAGATTGAAAAGAAAAACTATTAAAAGGCGGATAATAGCGCTGAAGAAGCTAGAGAGAATTGAGAGTATGGAAGGCGGAGGATGTGGTGGTTAGTCGGAGAACAGAAATGAGATACTTATAGAGGATGAGGATGTGCGGATGAGGAAAGGGAAAAAAGAGATGGGAGGGTGGCGAGACAGATAACGGATACACATGCAGTAATGGTGTAAAATGAGCAAGATATACCCGGTCAGTTTGTCGGTTGAAGTTCATAGGGCTCGGGCTATATAATCGATCAAACAACGGACATGCCACTTTCGGCTTTAAGCTCGCTTTGGTAATGGGTATTTGATCAAACAACGGTATAGGCGGCAAAACGTTCCCTCCTCTTTATACCGTGTAAGCTTACAATGACACAAACCCACCATTAGCAAATACAGAGTAGCAACCCGAACACCGTCACCAATATGGGATCAGCTAATAGACAAATTATTTCGCGAGGGTTTGGCTAATTGACAGTAGATTACATGCCTGTGGGTATGATAATGATTTATAGTTTGTCTCACACTCGGTATAGGCTGGACACTCTTAGTGCAAACCCGCCTAAACGACTAACACTGTAGGGGAATAATGTCATATTTCATGGTAGAAAGTAGCCATACGTTGTTCGTGACCTATAGTGTATTAATGTAATTCTATATTTGTAGAGGGTTTTTTTTTTTAAACAAAAAATGCATCATGGGATCGATGTAGACAACCATATAGTTTTTGTCACTTTTTCATAAATGCAAATGAACCAATTTTTGAACAGACTACATGAAATTGCGGAAAGTCTCGCCCTTTGCCTTTAAAAAGAACTCTCCGAATAAGCTGACATTTGCTAGAAAGTGTATTTTGACCTTGTAATCGATTCATACGAATGTTTCCGATCATGTGGGTAATGTCTAATCCATTTTATCCAGACGTTATATTGATTTCTTCTTACTTTGTGTGTATGTGTGTGTGTCTGTCTCTCTTTCAATGGTAATACCATGCTAAAGCCGATTATATAATATTGTTGGTCCTTGATCGACGGACTTCGGATATGAGCGCATTAGGCCTACATTTTGTTATTCTTTTGTATTTCCTCTATGTTGTTATCTTTTTGTTTAAGATTATGCCCTTTTTTTTGGGGGGGGGGGCAATCTAAGATATTTATTACAAGTAATTATTTTAAATTACATTGAAATATTAAACATTATTTTGATATCTATAATTCGAAAGTCAACTCTCAATGACTATTATATTTTTATTTTGAAAATTAATTTCATTTGCGCCTGGAGATATAAAATTGTTTTTTAATTTTGTTCAAGAATCATTATTCTAAACAATTAGGGATAATAGTGGGACCTACGACAAAAATTATATAATCATCCATTATTGACTGACATAACATCTACCAAAGATAATGTTAACGTATTTCACAATATATGCATTTTCTGATCAAGTATCATTATTCTTTAGATCAGGAGCAATTTTGGATGATAGTAGGCCCAAAACAAGACCCTTTTCTCTCTCTCTCTCTATTCATATCATCGATTATTGAAACATCACTGAGTTAACATCTACTGTAGATAATACTTGGCACCACTTGGATATTTGAAAAAAATATTTTTTTAAACGCAACCAGTCCTTTGAATATAGGCCTATACACATGAAATCACGAACATATTTTAATTTACCACTAAACACCTACGATGGCCTAGTGGTTTGTGCTGTAATAGCATATGGACACATGGTTAATGCAGATGATCAGGTGATTGTTTTGCACGTGATTAAAGGTCAAAGGTTAAACTTAAATACGATGTTGTGGTATGCAAGATATGTTATTTCATTGAAATGATTTATAAATTTTGGGTGAACGGCTTATCGAGGCAGTGTAAAATGACGTATAATCGTTCTACATCTACCGAAGATCGTCCCAAATATTTGTTTCTCTCTTTATTGAAAAAAAAAAATGTTTTCAATATAATTCAATTTCATTCCATATACTCTGTGTTTTCTCACTCTCCAAAATCACAATAATTTTGCATTGTAAAGCTTGTCATGACTGTGACATTCAAACTGAAAATAAATCAACATCAGCCCGGCATGAACTTCAACGGTGTCCTCATAACTTCCATAGAAACGTCAGCCCGGCGAGACAGCACATTAATGAAATGAAAAATGAATGAAATTAGGTGAATTTATAACTCAGGGTACGTACCAGGAGGCGAGTGATAACGGTTTTCCGCGATCCCTGTTTTCCGCGATCCCTTTAAGAAGAGTGTACATTTCTCAGCAGAAATAATGATTTTTTAATCGTTATCTGAGAGAGTCATGTTTATTCGCGGATGATATACCCCAGTTACATCATAGTGAGTCCGTGCTGATTGATACTCCATACCATACAAATTAATGCACTTCTTGTTAAGCTGTAATGTGTTAGTGTCACAGGTATGACTGGGTATTGCACATGACGATTTCAGAACAGCATTTTCCAATATCACTCCAATTAACAGAGTATTTGGTATACACCTACAGTGCCTTTTCCGTGTAGTTCCATAGAGCCCAACAATTCAACATGACTATATGGGTCACTTATAAAATACTACAAAAACACTTTGGGATGTTCAAAAAAAAATTGCGCACCATCTAAATGAAGAACAGTAAAAATAAATAAATAAATAAATAAAATACAGGAATATTCATGTAACTGAGAATGGTTGATATTGTACGGTCTTATTGAAATATTAAGCTTCATAAAAACATTATGGTCATCGTAACTAATATAAACATAATGCGGTCTCGACATTGGCTGTTCGCAGAAAATTAAAAATAAAAAAATATTCAAAAAATGAGTGGAGATGGCGCCTTGCACTAATCCTATTAAGAATAACCTCGTTACACCCACATGTATTACTAACCTTAATCTCTCTCTCTCTCTCTCTCTCTCTCTCTCTCTCTCTCTCTCTATATATATATATATATCCCTATCAAACTTTCTCTATCCCTGCCTCTCTCTATGTCCTCATTTTTATTTGTACTCTCTTTCTCGTTTCCTTCTTTCCTTTTCTCTTAACCCCTCTCCCTTTAGCTTTATTCTTTCACTCCTCTTGCTGTTCATGACCCACTCCCTTCCCTTCATTTCTTTTCTTTCTCTGTCTCCTATCCATTTCTTTTGGTATGTGTATGTATCCCTTTATTTTTACATCGCAATATACACTCTAAATACTGAAATGCTAATTTATGGGTGCTCGTATAGTGACTGCACGTGAAGTGCTATACCAGCACCTGAAGTGCTAGTTTAGCACTTACCCAAGTGCTAATTTATCCGCAACAAAAAAATCATGGTCGGTATGGGATTCGAACCGGGTTCACCTAGACATGGGAGAGTACCGCTGACGTTATACCAATAGACCATAGGAGATCTCCCTAACTTGATTGAATTATGAAAGCATAGTAGATAATTATGGCAACTTTGAAGAAAGTTCATCATGAAACAATATGATCTGCTAACAATCGTGAGATGTGAATTGGTCTAACGTGCTCGTAAACGTTTCTCATGCAGGGGACTCAGGTTCGGATCCTAACGAAGTCACGCCATTTTTGCCCATTTTTGCTGAAATTTCAGCTTACGTGAACGTGCTAAAAGAGCACTTTGAGTGCAGTCACTATACAAGTTCTTAAAAAGTACTGATTTCAGCCTCTGAAGTGCTAAAAACATAAAGCACTTAAGTTTTTAGAGTGTGTGTACCCCAGGGTTTATATAGTTAGTATAATAATATTATTTACAATACTGTTCTTCCATATCTGTGGAAACGTAAAATATATATATAATGACAGGTAAAATATATTTAGCAATGATCATGATGATGGATAAGGAAGAATATTTTTGATCGATTGATTGATTAGTCAATGTATTTTAATACGTACATGTATAAGGAAGGTATATTATTGATTACAAGTAATCGCCCAATGAGACATACATGTACATGTACGTATTTAAGTCCTAAGCGAGGGACCTGATATTCCTCATCTGACCTTATCCGACCTCTCTTGTTCGAAGTAGACTCGTTTATTACGACGAGCTTAATTCGAATGATGGAACGATTCCCTGGTTGATGTCGATATGTCTCTTTGTTTTGTATTCATGATAGTCATGTAAGATCATTCATCACTTGTCACCAACAAACTTAATAGATTTGTAACTTTTTTAGAAGAATGTAATTTAATATTTTTAAATTTATATATTCTTTCAACACCTTTAGCAACTGATTTAGAATCAACGTTCGCTCTTTCTTGAATCAATATAGAAATATCAGTCTTTCATCACTTTTGTTGATAATCACATTAATACAGGAAAGTTTTCATTTCATTAATGTGTTTCTACGTACGAGAAAGAGCAGTTAATGGCATTTATTTCATGAACAATTATTAATGGAAGTCATTTAAAGCTCATGTCTCACGGCAATGTGACACGAATTAACGTTTTATCCACCATTAAAAAGTCGATTCATCACCGAGGTGCGATGTAATTGCAGAATGAGCTGACGGCAAATTTATCTTGACAAGATTATATACCCCGCCATCTTTGAACATTATCATCATCCGATAAATGTAGGGGTATAGTATGTTGCAATCATACACCCCTAGGGGTAACCCTAGGGCTAACTCTGGGGTAGCCAGTCCCAGGTGCCTCGTAGACAAGACCGTATCAAACTTTCAAGCAGTTCCCCTCCATGAAGAGCTATATACACCACTTTGAGTTGACGTCATTGGTTATTATCACGTGACCTATCTAACGTCTTCGCTGAACTCCTGGAGGAACGAAGCGAGGAAGTTGAGCGTGGGAGCAGCTAATTAGCATAGATGTCGGTTAACGGCCTTGCGCGGTGTGGCTGCTGTGTAAATGCCAGCCCGGAGAACTGGGAATTTGACTTTTAAACGGGCCCTAAATTTTTTATGAGCTAGCTGGGGGAAAATTTGGTCACAAAAAAAAATAATAATAACAAAAAATAAAAGATACTCGCATTTGACGAATTCGTTGTACAATGTCGAGGAGTCTTTTAGAAGTCACTCACTTAAAATGAAGTGGTAGTGTTTTAGAGATTGGTTTACAGAGCGCACTCAAGACTATTCCTATAGAAACAATGATCATACAGTACTTTAAAGTGTCAAATGCATTCAAATTTAAGTGTAATGGTTGAGATCAAGGCTTATACACCAATCTCAAAATTACTTAATGCTCAGATATAAATAACGATTTACAAAATCCATATAAATTTACATTTACTCGATATCAAACAGGACATACTTTGTAAAACAAGTGTCTTCAGACCAGAATTTACATTAACCACGGGATAAAAAAATGGGCGTGTCTCCACTCTGCTCTCTAAATGTAAAAGAGTGAATTTCCACTCGTTCAAGGAGCTAAATGAAGGACAGCATTTTGTAGTGGAAAACCACTCTGAGAGGAGTGAAAGTTGTTATTTGGATAAAAAGTTTCTACTCATATACAGAACTAACAATTTTATTCACTTCCAAACTCAGTTTAGATTGAAATGTGACCACTCGAAAATGTGTTGTCCTCCGTTTCACTCCCTTCACTCCTTTTTCCACACTTTCCACTCGTTTTACATTTCGAGAGTATAATGCAAATAATATGTGCATCATTTTAAGAAGATGGGGGTAGGTTTATACACACTCGCTCCCCGATTATTAACTATCATCTTTTCGTTAAAGGTAATTATTATTGTATCTCCATTATCACATTCAGGTCATTTTTAACCGTCTCATCCTTTCCCAATTTCTTTCCTCTTCCTATTCGGGTAACAATTTACACCATCTTATCTTCCTGTCTTTGACCTAATTAGTCAACATCCCGGGGGTGGTTGTCGCATCCTCTGAGCACCGCTTGTCAAAGAGGAACCCTTCGTGTCTATACCCCAAGTGTTATTCCCCCGTTAGATTGTTCAAATACAGGTCGCAAATATAACCACTGGTTTCAGAGAAGAGGAAAAACTTCGTCAAATAGGGAGTTCCATTGAAGGAAAAGAAGATGGCGGGTATATGATACAGGAGGTGGTGTCCTCCACCGCTCAGATCTATAAGAGAATTATATTAAATCGATGTCGAAGTAGATATTTTATGTCCCCCTACCTTTTTTCCCATTTTCAACTGACACGTTTACCAAGTAACGCCCTGATATGTGTATGTCAAGGTGTCACACAACTGGTTTTTCACTGAAAAACTTCATCCAAGAATTATTTTCTTTTGAAAAAATTGAAGGACCAACATAAAATGGTCCCATATTCCACTAAAAGAAGATGATGGGTAAAAGGTAAACAAGGAATTCAATCGATTTCAAAATGTATGTTTGTGACCCTTTTTTTTATTTAACTTTTTGCAGCGTCGTATTTACTCCAGTTAACGCACCAAGCTGCATGCAACCATAGTGGTACACTCTCTTATCAACTGATTTTTCAAAGAAACAGAATTTGATCCCACAAAAATATCCTTTCCGCAAGAAATTTGAAGGACCGGCATTAAATAGACACATCTTGTTCCCGACAAGCTTTTCTTTTTTCAAGGGACTCTTTTGATATAAAAATGAGAAAGTTTTAATTTTCGCCATTATGTCTGACCGGAAATCAATCTCGCTAACCACTTTTTGGCAAATAAATTCACAAATTCAGCTACTGTTCGAGTTTGCAATGTTCAAAGTACTTCTTCCTTCAAAACCTAAAAACATGAAACTGCTTAACGGGAGCCCCCCCCCCCCCCCCACACACACACATTATAAGCCCTTCTCAGCCCTTCCTCAAACACTAAATATACATGATATACATACGTGCCTTTAACTCAGCATGTGTTTGTGATTGTGCAAAAAATTATTTCTAGAGAGCGAATATAAACCGCACACAATCCAAGAATTTTTTTTTTTATATATTTGCAGAAATGCTGCATTTTCATGCCACTCTGATTTGACATTTCTATTGTATAAAATTGTTGCTAAGGAAACGCAGTGAGTAAGTATTATTTCAGTAATTTCAGTAGGCCTATATATATAATTGGAAAGTTGAGTTAATTGTGGTTTATGTCTGGCTGTGGATCCGATAAAAATAACTTTAAAGTAGATGTATGCAAACTCTCACCGACTTTTGTTTTTGGTATCATAATTCAAGCTTACAAGACTCTAAACAAACAATCATTGATACTCGTCATATCCACTATAGTGGATTATTATTATGAATAAACTGCTTGACATAAAAAGTAAAAAAAAGTAAATGGTCAAAAGCTAATGCTATTCTGGATCAGTTATTGCTAAACCAGATGTATGACAAAAATTTGACACGGGATGACTAATTGGTGTTTCTTTATTTTATTTATTTATTTATTCATTTTTATTATTATTATTTTATTTTTTTTTGGTTCATGCACAAAATTTCTGACCGCTATTATGACTGACAGCACTTGAAAATGAGCGTACACTCAGGTGTTACAATTCCTGTACGCCCCGTGCCAGAAAAAAAAACAAAAAAAAAAAACAGTGTCCCACAGTGTGCACACAATATGAACACACTGTGACACTGTGTTGTTGCATTGTGCCGTACTTTTTCCAGACCGAAACTCTAAAAATGGGCCAAATCCACACAGTCGTCACAATGTGAACGACTCGGACACTGTGTTGACAGAGTCGACTGTGTGGATTTGGCCCACTTTCACAGTGTTTCCAAAGTGCCGACACACTGTGATTGACTGGGGGTTTTTCGGCAGGGTTTCCTTTCTCTTTAGCCTACCGTATGAACATGGATATTTTCCCCTTTAATATATCATAGATCTAGGGGTACGAAATGTTCCCCTAAATCACCAATAATTTACTGAACTTTCCCTCCAAATTTAGTACACCAGAATACACGCATACCATTCATAGACACACCTCAGATATTCTTACTGATTATTTTTTTAATAGCCCTACCTGGTCTACGCACATAATTATAGTGCAGACAAATCAATTATGTATAAATGGTATTAATAATTATTGGCATATATGCTACCAAAGACACGATCTTTCATAGCAACCGGAGTGAATTAAACCTTGCATATTATTATCCATAACGTAATATTATTAGTGAGTAAAGTTTGATGGCGAGTGAAAAGGCGCATACTAATTCGATGATACGGGCTCTATGGAAGGGGCTCCCTAAACGTTTATGTCAAGGGCCCTTTGAAGAACGGTATTGGAATTACTGAAGGGATTATCATGTTGAAATAAAACTTATCAGAATCAAATCAAATCAAATCAGCAATTTA
Organism: Paracentrotus lividus; assembly: GCA_940671915.1. NCBI lineage: Eukaryota > Metazoa > Echinodermata > Echinoidea > Camarodonta > Echinidae > Paracentrotus > Paracentrotus lividus. Next base: position 38,814,028 of record CALNVZ010003430.1, on the reverse strand, counting down.
AAGTTTGCCGACAAAAATGGACCTTTTCAACAACAAAAAATTTCGGCAGATTCCAATTTTGTTTTCATTACAGTAAATTCTTTTCATTGAGTTTTTTTTTTCTTCTCTTCTTCATTTAAAGGCCAGATGGGCATAATATCCATCTACGTCAAGGAAAATAAGACCACATACCATGCTTCGACATAGACCGATCCCCAATAAATGATGAAGGCTATTCTTATTTATTTTTATTTTTTTAGATGCCCGTGGTCTACTGAGAGTTAATGCTAATAATCTCTCCATTTATGTCTCTCTCAAACGTTTAGATGAGGGATCTTGTACATTAATGGGAGGGGAAAAACACAAACAAGCAAAGACGACAACAAAAACAATAAAGCTTATAAGAATAGCCAATATCATTTCTTGGCGTTCGGTTTCCTTGAAGTCACGTGATTTCAGTATCACTAGTTATACATAAGCCTACAATAGCAAATTTTTTTTCAGGTTTGACACAATTTCATCCAATTCATTGTCTATCATATTGTATATTAGCACTATTTTTACCATAAATATTACGGAATTCAATGGATAAAATAAACATTTAAAACGAACTGACAACAAAAAGCTTTCTATTGTCATATTTGTGGACTATTATATCGGGTTCACGTTCTGCATGTAATGAACGAATTTTTATTTACGTTTGACATTAATAATGCCTCCCGTCATGAATGATTATCTCGGTTAGGTTTCGTTTATTTAGTTTTGTTATCACGATGTACAATGCATCATTCCTTTTAATATCAATTTAATAGCCAAACAGTTAGTCATTAATTTTGTTATAATGATCTTGCTAATAATATGAGACAAGAGGCAATCATGAATAATCACTATGTTGCTATGCTGCATTATCATTGTTTACATAAAAATGACAGTGTGTCGCACCCCACCTACTCTCTCTCTCTCCCCCCCTTCCTCCCTCTCTCTTTCTCTCCCTCTCTCTCTCTCTCTCTCTCTCTCGCTCTCTCTCTCTCACACACACACTCACTTCCTTCCCCATCCCTCACTATTATATTATAATATGTAATTATGTCAGCAATATTGCTCACTTAAAAGTAAACATATTGAGTAGACATGGCGAGAGTATCGATTTTTAGTTTCAGAAAACAGACCCACTTTGTGGCAGCTTGGTTTGATAAATAATGTTGGATTTTCATGCTTGTGTTGTAGATAATGATGTCATAATAATTAACCAGTAAACTAAAGGTTTTGCAAAATACGTTATTATCAATATTACCACCATTACTCAAACTGAAGGCCCGTATCCTATAACTTAGTCTAAAACTGCAGTCTGTGGAGCAAAAATAAAATTATATTTCCAGTCACTTATTATGTTCACACCATTTGTGAAGCTTGTGCTGATGCTTATGATTTCTTTTAAGACAGTTTTCTGTGTCAGAATGAGTATACTGTATCTTTATGAATATTTGATGGACCATTTTTGTTTTTTCCATGTAATTTTATTTGATTTTGCTCCCAATTGTTCTAATCTCTTTTATATGGATGCACTTACTGGGTTGATATTAACCCAGATTTTATACATGTTAAAGAACCTACACGAAGTTAGAAAATCCCTCATATAATTATAATCTAATGCTGCAGTCATAGAGACACTTACGTATAGTTACGTTTTTGTTGTTTTAATCTTATTTCATCTTCTATTTTATCATTTATTATGTATTTCTATGATTTATTGGATGAACGAAATTATCACTATTTCCACTGCTGACTATGACGTGAAGGCATCTGTGGGGATCCACAGAAAAGAAATTATTTTTTGGACCCAACCGGACGTAACTATACGTAATGCTACAGTCACACAGACACTTACGTATAGTTACGTCCGGTTGCGTCCAAAAATTATTTTCTTTTCTGCGGATCCCCACGGATGGCCTACCCGTCATATTCAGCAGTAGAAATATTGATAATTTCATTCATTTCATTTCATTTCATTGGGGATCCGCAGAAAAAGAAATATTTTTGGACGCAACCGGACGTAACTATACGTAAGTGTCTGTGTGACTGTAGCATTAGTGTCTGTGTGACTGCAGCATTAATTTCGCCTTAACCTCTTTGTCTGAGCGATTTCAGTTCGTATATTATAATGTCCGTAGCCCTACTTATTAAATCATTACACAATCAATAATTTAGAAACATAATTTCTGTTTCCAATAATGTAAAACTAATTCATGTCAATTCAAACTGATTTCATATTCGATCGCTGATTTGTAGGAAAGGAAATAAACTAATTATTGCTCGGGTGAATTGACAACAAAGAGGGTTCAAATGAATAAGGGGTTGTCGTGACGCAAATTAGAAAGATCATTGTATGAATAATGAGTGATATTATGGTGAAGTCAAGCTGAATGGTAAATGATATATTTTGTGATTTGATGCTGATATGGAATGAACAAATTGTTCTTCGTGTATCTATTTTACCGCATCGTAGAATCAGAATTATCTGGAATGAAAGGGTCCAGATAATATAGGTCATTATTGTTGTATCGTAAGAGGGGATTGACTGAGTGGGGTGTTTTCAATCGATTATATACCTATTTTATTTGTAGTATTGAAGTGAATAAGATATCATTCATTCTTTACCTGTAGAAATAGGTCATTATGACCGATTTAGTTTTAGTATTAAATCTAGAAATGTGTAATGATATTCGTAACTTCGTATATGTTTGTTGTTTGACTTTATTTTGTAGCGGGGGGGGGGGGGGGGGGCTCAAACACTGCTTTTTTTCAGGTGAACAGCACAGCCTCCCTTCAAGACATAATTATGAAATTGATGTGTATGGACAAAACGTGTGAATCCTTAATTTTTTCCCCACGACTGGAAAGGGCTTTTGACCTGCTGCGGAGTAAAATGCAGAAAGTCAAACAGTCTATGATGAAGACCACGATATTACAGTATTACACGCTGTTTATATTACGAGTATCTGATGATAAGTGAGATCGATTGATTGCCTCTGCCTCGTTAGCATCAAACCGTAAACTTCATATGAACGAGAGACGATTAGGAGGGCGAACATCGATTAGACAAGGGGTGGACCATGTGGAACTCGTGGATGAAGAGAAGATAGAAAGTGAATGACGAAGATTCTGCTAGGATCCAAAGCTCAGGCTCCTTATGACTTAAAAATGATAATTTTCATAATTGAAAAAAAAAAAAAA
>CALNVZ010003430.1:38799964-38810752 GCA_940671915.1 Paracentrotus lividus | reverse complement strand
AAAAAAAAAAAAGAGCAAATAAAGTGGTATGCTGTCGGGATTCGAACTCCAAAACTTCCTGTTTGCTAGACAGGCGCTCTACCGACTGAGCTATGGTAAACCATATGTCCGTGTCCGTATAACGCGTGTATGTCTAGCATTCTGGAAGTCTCGGGTTCTAATCCAGATGGAATCCCATTTTATTTGCTCATTTTTTATATCATATATTTCTGTTCAGTTTCACTTATTTTTTTAAATTTGTATAACTCGTACATGGTTGTCTTAGGCTTTTTAGACCAGAGACGTAAGACAAATAATTTTGGCATTTGTAAAGCTTGTCATGACTGTGACTTCAAAACTCGAAAATATCACATGCAAGCCCGGCATGAACTTCAACGGGTCGCTCATAACTTCCTAGAGAACGTTCAGCCAGCGCGAGACAGCAATTAATGAAATGAAAATGAATGAAATTAGGTGAATTTATAAGCTCAGGGTAGTACAGGAGGCGAGTGATAACGGTTTTCCCGGCGATCCCTGTTTTCCGGCGAATCCCTTTAAAGAAGAGTGTACATTTCTCAAGGCAGAAAATATGATTTTTTAATCGTTATCTGGAGAGGTCATGTTATTTCGCGGGATTTGATTACCCCAGTTACATCATAGTGAGTCCGTGCTGATTGAATACTCCATACCATAGCAATTAATGCACTTCTTGTTAAGCTGTAATGTGTTAGTGTCACAAGGTATGACTGGGTATTGCACATGACGGATTTCAGAACGCATTTTTCAATATCACTCCAATTAACAGAGTATTTGGTATACACCTACAGTGCTTTTCCGTTGTAGTTCCATAGAGCCCAACAATTAAACATGACTATAGGGGTCACTTATAAAATACTACAAAAACACTTTGGGATGTTCAAAAAAAAATTGCGCACCATCTAAATGAGAACAGTAAAAATAAATAAATAAATAAATAAAATACAGGAATATTCATGTAACTGAGAATGGTTGATATTGTACGGTCTTTTGAAATATTAAGCTTCATAAAAACATTATGGTCATCGTAACTAATATAAACATAATGCGGTCTCGACATTGGCTGTTCGCATGAAAATTAAAAATAAAAAATATTTCAAAAAATGAGTGGAGATGGCGCCTTGCACTAATCCTATTAAGAATACCTCGTTACACCCACATGTATTACTAACCTTAATACCTCTTCTCTCTCTCTCTTCTCTCCTCTCTCTCTCTCTCTCTCTCTATATATATATATATATCCCTATCAAACTTTCTCTATCCCTGCTCTCTCTATGTCCTCATTTTTATTTTGTACTCTCTTTCTCGTTTCCTTCTTTCTTTTCTCTAACCCCTCTCCCTTTAGCTTTATTCTTTCACTCCTCTTGCTGTCATGACACTCCTTCCCTTCATTTCTTTTCTTTCTTGTCTCTATCCATTCTTTTGGTATGTGTATGTATCCCTTTATTTTTACATCGCAATATACACTCTAAATACTGAAATGCTAATTTATGGGTGCTCGTAAAGTGACTGCACGTGAAGTGCTATACCAGCACCTTGAAGTGCTAGTTTAGCACTTACCAAGTGCTAATTTATCCGCAACAAAAAAATCATGGTCGGTATGGGTCGAACCGGGTTCACCTAGACATGGGAGAGTACGCTGACGTTATACAATAGACCATAGGAGATCTCCTAACTTGATTGAATATGAAAGCATAGTAGATAATTTGGAACTTTGAAGAAAGTTCATCATTGAAACAATATGATCTGCGGCTAACAATCGTGAGAATTGTGAATTGGTCTAACGTGCTCGTAAACGTTTTCAATGCAGGGGACTCAGGTTCGGATCCTAACGAAGTCACGCCATTTTTTGCCATTTTTTGCTGAAATTTCAGCTTACGTGAACGTGCTAAAAGAGCACTTTGAGTGCAGTCACTATACAAGTTCTTAAAAAGTACTTGATTTCAGCCTCTGAAGTGCTAAAAACATAAAGCACTTAGTTTTTAGAGTGTGTGTACCCCAGGGTTTATATAGTTAGTATAATAATATTATTTACAATACTGTTCTTCCATATCTGTGTGAAACGTAAAATATATATATAATCGAAGGTAAATATATTTAGCAATGATCATGATGATGGATAAGGAAGAATATTGATCGTTGATTGATTAGTCAATGTATTTTAATACGTACATGTATAAGGAAGGTATATTATTGATTACAAGTAATCGCCCATTGAGACATACATGTCATGTACGTATTTAAGTCCTAAGCGAGGGACCTGATATTCCTCATCTGACCTTATCCGACCTCTCTTGTTCGAAGTAGACTCGTTTATTACGACGAGCTTAATTCGAATGATGGAACGATTCCTGGTTGATGTGCATATGTCTCTTTGTTTTGTATTCATGATAGTCATGTAAGATCATTCATCATTGTCAACCAAACTTAATAGATTTGTAACTTTTTTAGAAGAATGTAATTTAATTTTTTAAATTTAATATATTCTTTCAACCTTTAGGCAACTGATTTAGAATAACGTTCGCTCTTTCTTGAATCAATATAGAAATATCAGTCTTTCATCACTTTTGTTGATAATCACATTAATACAGGAAAGTTTTCATTTCATTAATGTGTTTCTACGTAGCGAGAAAGAGCAGTTAATGGCATTTATTTCATGAAACAATTATTAATGGAAGTCATTTAAAGCTCATGTCTCACGGCAATGTGACACGAAATTAACGTTTTATCCACCATTAAAGTCGATTCATCACCGAGGTGCGATGTAATTGCAGAATGAGCTGACGGCAAATTTATCTGACAAGATTATATACCCGCCATCTTGAACATATCATCAATCCGATAAATGTAGGGGTATAGTATGTTGCAATCATACACCCCTAGGGCTACCCTAGGGCTAACTCTGGGTAGCCAGTCCAGGTGCCTCGTAGACAAGACCGTAATCAAACTTTCAAGCAGTTCCCCTCCATGAAGGAGCTTATAATAACACTTTGAGTTGACGTCATTGGTTATTATCACGTGACCTATCTAACGTCTTCGCTGAACTCTGGAGGAACGAAGCGAGGAAGTTGAGCGTGGGAGCAGCTAATTGCATAGATGTCGGTTAACGGCCTTGCGCGGTTGGCTGCTGTGTAATGCCAGCCGGAGAACTGGGAATTGGACTTTTAAACGGGCCCTAAATTTTTTTGAGCTAGCTGGGGAAAATTTGGTCACAAAAAAAATAATAATAACAAAAAAATAAAGGATACTCGCATTTGCCGAATTCGTTGTACAATGTCGAGGAGTCTTTTAGAAGTCACTCACTTAAAATGAAGTGGTAGTGTTTTAGAGATTGGTTTACAGAGCGCACTCAAGACTATTCCTATAGAAACAATGATCATACAGTACTTTAAAGTGTCAATTGCATTCAAATTTAAGTGTAATGGTTGAGATCAAGGCTTATACACCACTCAAAATTACTTAATGCTCAGATATAAATAAGATTTACAAATCCATATAAATTTACATTTACTCGATATCAAACAGACATACTTTGTAAACAAGTGTCTTCAGACCAGAATTTACATTAACCACGGGGGATAAAAAATGGGCGTGTCTCCACTCTGCTCTCTAAATGTAAAGAGTGATTTCCACTCGTTCAAGGAGCTAATTGAAGGACAGGCATTTTGTAGTGGAAACCACTCTGAGAGGAGTGAAAGTTGTTATTTGGATAAAAAGTTTCTACTCATATACAGAACTAACAATTTTATTCACTTCCAAACTCAGTTTAGATTGAAATGTGACCACTCGAAAATGTGTTGTCCTCCGTTTCACTCCTCACTCCTTTTTTCCACACTTTCCACTCGTTTTACATTTCGAGAGTATAATGCAAATAATATGTGCATCATTTTAAGAAGATGGGGGTAGGTTTATACACACTCGCTCCCCGATTATTAAACTATCATCTTTTCGTTAAAGGTAATTATTTTATTGTATCTCCTATTATCACATTCAGGTCATTTTTAACCGTCTCATCCTTTCCCAATTTCTTTCCTCTTCCTATTCGGGTAACAATTTACACATCTTATCTTCCTGTCTTTGACCTAATTAGCAACATCCCGGGGGTGGTTGTCGCATCCTCTGAGCAACCGCTTGTCAAAGAGGAACCTTTCGTGTCTATACCCAAGTGTTATTCACCCCGTTAGATTGTTCAAATACAGGTCGCAAATATAACCACTGGTTCAGAGAAGAGGAAAAATTCGTCAAAAGGGAGTTCCATTGAAGGAAAAGAAGATGGCGGGGTATATGATACAGGAGGTGGTGTCCTCCACCGCTCAGATCTATAAGAGAATTATATTAAATCGATGTCGAAGTAGAAATTTTATGTCCCCCTAACCTTTTTTCCTTTTCCATTTTCAACTGACACGTTTACCAAGTAACGCCTGATATGTGTATGTCAAGGTGTCACACAACTGGTTTTTTCACTGAAAAAACTTCATCAAGAATTATTTTCTTTTGAAAAAATTGAAGGACCAACATAAAATGGTCCCATATTCCACTAAAAGAAGATGATGGGTAAAAGGTAAACAAGGGAATTCAATCGATTTCAAAATGTATGTTTGTGACCCTTTTTTTTATTTAACTTTTTGCAAGCGTCGTATTTACTCCAGTTAAGCGACCAAGCTGCATGCAACCATAGTGGTACACTCTCTTATCAACTGATTTTTCAAAGAAACAGAATTTGATCCACAAAAATATCCTTTCCGCAAGAAATTTGAAGGACCGGCATTAAATAGACACATCTTGTTCCGGAAAGCTTTTCTTTTTTCAAGGGACTCTTTTGATATAAAAATGAGAAAGTTTTAATTTTCGCCATTATGTCTGACCGGAAATCAATCTCGCTAACCACTTTTTGGCAAATAAATTCACAAATTCAGCTACTGTTCGAGTTTGCAATGTTCAAAGTACTTCTTCCTTCAAAACCTAAAACATGAAATGCTTAACGGGAGCCCCCCCCCCAACACACACATTATAAGCCTTCTCAGCCCTTCCTCAAACACTAAATATACATGATATACATACGTGCCTTTAACTCAGCATGTGTTTGTGATTGTGCAAAAAATTATTTCTAAGAGAGCGAATATAACGGCACACAATCCAAGAATTTTTTTTTTTATATATTTGCAGAGAAATGCTGCATTTTCATGCCACTCTGATTTGACATTTCTATTGTATAAAATTGTTGCTAAGGAAACGCAGTGAGTAAGTATTATTTCAGTAATTTCAGTAGGCCTATATATATAATTGGAAAGTTGAGTTAATTGTGGTTTATGTCTGGCTGTGGATGCCGATAATAAAATAACTTTAAAGTAGATGTATGCAAACTCTCACCGACTTTTGTTTGTTGGTATCATAATTCAAGCTTACAAGACTCTAAACAAACAATCATTGATACTCGTCATATCCACTATAGTGGATTATTATTATGAAATAAACTGCTTGACATAAAAAGTAAAAAAAAGTAAATGTGTCAAAAGCTAATGCTATTCTGATCAGTATTGCTAAACCAGATGTATGACAAAAATTTGACACGGGATGACTAATTGGTGTTTCTTTATTTTTATTTATTTATTTATTCATTTTTATTAATTATTATTTTATTTTTTTTGGTTCATGCACAAAATTTCTGACCGCTATTATGACTGACAGCACTTGAAAATGAGCGTACACTCAGGTGTTACAATCCTGTACGCCCGTGCAGAAAAAAAACAAAAAAAAAAAACAGTGTCCCACAGTGTGCACACAATATGACAACACTGTGACACTGTGTTGTTGCATTGTGCCGTACTTTTTCCAGACGAAACTCTAAAATGGGCCAAATCCACACAGTCGTCGTCACAATGTGAACGACTCGGACATGTGTTGACAGAGTCGACTGTGTGGATTTGGCCCACTTTTCACAGTGTTTCCAAAGTGCCGACACACTGTGATTGACTGGGGGTTTTTTCGCAGGGTTTCCTTTCTCTTTAGACCTACCGTATGAACATGATATTTTCCCCTTAATAATTATCATAGATCTAGGGGTACGAAATGTTCCCCTAAATCACCAATAATTTACTGAACTTTCCTCCAATTTTAGTACACCAGAATACACGCATACCATTCATAGACACACCTCAGATATTCTTACTGATTATTTTTTTAATAGCCCTACCTGGTCTACGCACACATAATTATAGTGCAGACAAATTTATGTATAAATGGTATTAATAATTATTGCATATATGCTACCAAGACACGATCTTTCATAGCAACCGGAGTGAATTAAACCTTGCATATTATTATCCATAACGTAAATATTATTAGTGAGTAAGTTTGATGGCGAGTGAAAAGGCGCATACTAATTCGATGATACGGGCTTATGGAAGGGCTCCCTAAAACGTTTATGTCAAGGGCCTTTGAAGAACGGTATTGGAATTACTGAAGGGATTATCATGTTGAAATAAAACTTATCAGAATCAAATCAATCAAATCAGCAATTTAAAGTTTGCCTGACAAAAATGGACCTTTTCAGCAACAAAAAATTCGGCAGATTCCAATTTTTGTTTTCATTACAGTAAATTCTTTTCATTGAGTTTTTTTTTTTCTTTCTCTTCTTCATTTAAAGGCCAGATGGGCATAATATCCATCTACGTCAAGGAAAATAAGACCACATACCATGCTTCGACATAGACCGATCCCCAATAAATGATGAAGGCTATTCTTATTTATTTTTATTTTTTTTAGATGCCCGTGGTCTACTGAGAGTTAATGCTAATAATCTCTCCATTTATGTCTCTCTCAAACGTTTAGATGAGGGATCTTGTACATTAATGGGAGGGGAAAACAAAAACAAGCAAAGACGACAACAAAAACAATAAAGTTATAAGAATAGCCAATATCATTTCTTGGCGTTCGTTTTCCTTGAAGTCACGTGATTTCAGTATCATCACTAGTTATACATAAGCCTACAATAGCAAAATTTTTTTTTCAGGTTTGACACAATTTCATCCAATTCATTGTCTATCATATTGTAATTAGCACTATTTTTACCATAAATATTACGGAATTCAATGGATAAATAAACATTTAAAACGAACTGACAACAAAAAGCTTTTCTATTGTCATATTTGTGGACTATTATATCGGGTTCACGTTCTGCATAATGAACGATTTTTATTACGTTTGACATTATAATGCCTCCCGTCATGAATGATTATTGGTTAGGTTTCGTTTATTTAGTTTTGTTATCACGATGTACAATGCATCATTCCTTTTAATATCAATTTAATAGCCAAAACAGTTAGTCATTAATTTTGTTATATGATCTTGCTAATATATGAGACAAGAGGCAATCATGAATAATCACTATGTTGCTATGCTGCATTATCATTGTTTACATAAAAATGACAGTGTGTCGCACCCCACCTACTCTTCTCTCTCCCCCTTCCTCCCTCTCTCTTTCTCTCCCTCTTTCTCTCTCTCTCTCTCTCTTCGCTCTCTCTCTCTCAACCACACACTCACTTCCTTCCCATCCCTCACTATTATATTATAATATGTAATTATGTCAGCAAATTTGCTCACTTAAAAGTAAACATATTGAGTAGACATGGCGAGATGTATCGATTTTTAGTTTCAGAAACAGACCCACTTGGTGGCAGCTTGGTTTGATAAATAATGTTGGATTTTCATGCTTGTGTTGTAGTAAATGATGTCATAATAATTAACCAGTAAACTAAAGGTTTTGCAAAATACGTTATTATCAATATTACCCATTACTCAAACTGAAGGCCGTATCCTATAACTTAGTCTAAAACTGCAGTCTGTGGAGCAAAAATAAAATTATATTTCCAGTCACTTATTATGTTCACACCATTTGTGAAGCTTGTGCTGATGCTTATGATTTTTTTTAAGACAGTTTTCTGTGTAGAATGAGTATACTGTACTTGAATATTGATGGACCATTTTTGTTTTTTCCATGTAATTTTATTTGATTTTGCTCCCAATTGTTCTAATCTCTTTTATATGGATGCACTTACTGGGTTGATATTAACACCGATTTTATACATGTTAAAGAACCTACGCGAAGTTAGAAAATCCTCATAATAATTATAATCTAATGCTGCAGTCATAGAGACACTTACGTATAGTTGACGTTTTTTGTTGTTTTAATCTTTATTTCATCTTCTTATTTTTATCATATTATTATGTATTTCTATGATTTATGGATGAACGAAATTATCAACTATTTCCACTGCTGACTATGACGTGAAGGCATCTGTGGGGATCCACAGAAAAGAAATTATTTTTGGACCCAACCGGACGTAACTATACGTATATGCTACAGTCACACAGGAGCACTTACGTATAGTTACGTCCGGTTGCGTCCAAAAAATTATTTCTTTCTGCGGATCCCCACGGATGCCTACCCGTCATATTCAGCAGTAGAAAATATTGATAATTTCATTCATTTCATTTCATTTCATTGGGATCCGCAGAAAGAAAATAATTTTTGGACGCAACCGGACGCGTAACTATACGTAAGTGTTGTGTGACTGTAGCATTAGTGTCTGTGTGACTGCAGCATTAAATTTTCGCCTTAACCTCTTTGTCTGAGCGATTTCAGTTCGTATATTATAATGTCCGTAGCCCTACTTATTAAATCATTACACAATCAATAATTTAGAAACATAATTTCTGTTTCCAATAATGTAAAACTAATTCATGTCAATTCAAACTGATTTCATATTCGATCGCTGATTTGTAGGAAGGAAATAAACTAATTATTGCTCGGGTGAATTTGACAACAAAGAGGGTTCAAATGAATAAGGGGTTGTCGTGACGCAAATTAGAAAGATCATTGTATGAATAATGAGTGATATTATGGTGAAGTCAAGCTGAATGGTAAATGATATATTTGTTGATTTGATGCTGATATGGAATGACAAATTGTTCTTTCGGTGTATCTATTTTACCGCATCGTAGAATCAGAATTATCTGGAATGAAAGGGTCCAGATAATATAGGTCATTATTGTTGTATCGTAAGAGGGGATTGACTGAGTGGGGTGTTTTCAATCGATTATATAGCCTATTTTATTTGTAGTATTGAAGTGAATAAGATATCATTCATTCTTTACCTGTAGAAATAGGTCATTATACCGATTTAGTTTTAGTATTAAATCTAGAATGTGTAATGATATTCGTAACTTCGTATATGTTTGTTGTTTGACTTTATTTTGTAGCGGGGGGGGGGGGGGGGGGTCAAACACTGCTTTTTTTCAGTGAACAGCACAGCCTCCCTTCAAGACATAATTATGAAATTGATGTGTATGGACAAAACGTGTGAATCCTTAATTTTTTTCCCCACGACTGGAAAGGGCTTTTGACCTGCTGCGGAGTAAAATGCAGAAGTCAAAAGGTCTATGATGAAGACCACGATATTACAGTATTAAACGTGTTTATATTAGAGTATCTGATGATAAGTGAGATCGATTGATTGCCTCTGCTCTCGTTAGCATCAAAACCGTAAACTTCAATATGAACGAGAGACGATAGGAGGGCGAACATCGATTAGACAAGGGGTGGACCATGTGGAACTCGTGGATGAAGGAGAAGATAGAAAGTGAATGACGAAGATTCTGCTAGGATCCAAAGCTCAGGCTCCTTATGACTTAAAAATGATAATTTTCATAATTGAAAAAAAAAAAAAGAGCAATAAAGTGGTATGCTGTCGGGATTCGAACTCCAAAAATTTCCTGTTTGCTAGAACAGGCGCTCTACCCGACTGAGCTATGGTAAAACCATATGCCGTGCGTATAACGCGTGTATGTCTAGGCATTCTGGAAGTCTCGGGTTCTAATCCAGATGGAATCCCATTTTATTTGCTCATTTTTTATATCATATATTCTGTTCAGTTCACTTATTTTTTTAAATTTGTATAACTCGTACATGGTTGTCTTAGGCTTTTTAGACAGAGACGTAAGACAGATTTGTGTTTTAGGTTTATGATTTGTTTATCCTTAACATGGGTTAATCTTTAAGGGTAAACTTTTATTGAAACTTCTTATTTCGAAAATAAAAAAGTATGTCGATAGACTTTTAATCTTCTTAATATTCATAACTTTCAAGACTGACTTTACGTCATGACGTTGTAAATACGTCTTATTCTTTAAAGTCCAGACGGGACGCGAGAAATGAAACCAAAATTACATATAAAACGAAAGCTAATATTTTCTTCATAATACAACAATTCCCAATTTTAAGCATTTTTTATCTTCCATCTAGAAAGTATTTCATTAAAAGGTGATCGAACCTCAACCAGGCCATCCTTCCCAAGTACTCGAAAAAGTACCTATTATAGTGGCGCAGCTGATGACGTCAAAGAAGTTTAATGGAATGCTACTGCCAGGCATGATTGGGTTTCGCCTTTAGAAAACACGTTTGTATTGCTATGTCAGAACAAAGACTCAGACCCATGTGTGCTAGAATTCTATTGTTTGACATAGCAATACAAACGTGTTTTCTAAAGGCGAACCCAATCATGCCTGGCAGTAGCATTCCCTTAAACTTCTTTGACGTCATCAACCGCGCCATTAAAATAGGGGTAACTTTTCGAGTATTTGGGAGGGATGGCCGGTTGAGGTTCGATCATCTTTCTATGAATATCTGTTATGAAAATTTAATTTATTTTGGGGGGTATTTATGTTATGCCTACTTAGCTTTCAATCGATGTAAGGTTGTATTTACTCCGTACG
>CALNVZ010003430.1:38787714-38799939 GCA_940671915.1 Paracentrotus lividus | reverse complement strand
GTCTTTAAGGCAAAAATTGCATTCGTCAATAATTATTATAATTGTGTATTGGGGTCTACAAGCCTTTGTAGGAACAAAATTATGGTCTGAAAATTTCTGCCACGAGATGCTTCAATGATATGATTTAGCATTAATATTGCTCTGCGCTGCACAGTGCGGTATTACGCCAACCTACTAATCAATTTCTTGACATTATGCCCTTGCAGAGCATATTAGTGCACATAGTGATACATTATTCATGTGACGTTTTAAGGCATTACGCCAGTCGTGTATGATAATGCTTAACATAATATTTTAGCAGTAACCTTGGATACGGTCTAATTTCATAATTAATGGAAAATGTGGTGAACATGAGAGTTCTATTTTACAGCATTCTATATATATTTTTATCAATGTGGCAGACAAGTGCACATAATAACATTAACAAGAGGGAAACGAGGGTTTCTTAATCTCAGACTGACAACAAACAGGGTCGATTTTAGAATACAACAGACATCTAGTCTGTTTATCCTCGTACGTATACACAACAGACATTCCGTAGACACTTCATACATAGACTTAAGATACTGAATACATTAATGTGCCCATCTTCAGACTTGCACCAGACATACATTTATGTACTTAAAATACAACAGACACTTAGTGCGTTCATCTGCAGACTAAAATGCAACGGACACTTAGTGCGTTCATCGTCAGATGAATACATACCCTCAGTATATATACATATTCATTCGTACACAGTCTTGTAATGTAACAGACTTTTAGTTTGTTTGTTTTCAGACTTAAAATACAATTAAAGTGTTCATCCTGAGACTTAAAATGCAAGATTGTGTTTTTCCTCAGACTTAAAATACAAGAAACATAATATGTGTGTTAATTATCCTCGAGTAAACATGTGACGTTTTCATCTGCAAGCAAAAGGTTCCTCTTCATCAGAATTTTCGGGGTACGTGCATATCAAACTTTTTCAAGATATCATGTCAATATAATATTTTTATACCAAATTATAAAAACAAGATCTTGGTAAAGTTTGTACTCGTAAAATTATTTTTGACATGTCCATTTATATATATATATATTTTTTTTTTTGTAGATTAGATGTATCAAAATTCGAAACTCAAAACATATCTGAAACCGTTAACTCCAACGCTATGTATCGAGTGCGATTATATAGTTAATACGTAAAAGTTTTTGCCGTTTGTATTCTTTCGACAGAGCTTCAAATTGTACATGTTCGTAATTTGACAGTCATTCATTAAACCCCAGCTACACTGTTAGCTAACCGACACATTTTTGGATATATGGGGCAATGCTTTTTCGTTCGGTGTATTCTGGGTCTGGTACTGATTCCCCAGCGTGACGAGCTATTATGTTCATTGATATTAACCCGATATATTAAAAACAAAAACTGAATGTGGGACAAGTACGTGACTGGTCTAAAGAACCGGTAAAAAAAAATCATCTTCCCATGCATTTCCCTAAAAATGAGTAAAGAAAATTGCTGAATTGTTTAGACATATTATAAGCATGTAAATTAGATTAAATCTATTTATTATGATATATTTTGTCAACGGTAAAAAGAGGAAAAGGCAAATGAAATTATAATTGAGTCACATAAGGTAGTGCGTATACTCTCAGTACTCTTAATGCTGAGGACTCGTGTGTAAAGCTCAACTAGGCCTATATAATACGGTCGACCAATATTTTGTTGGAAAAGGTTAAAGCTTATTATACGTATTGAACTGTGTGTCATTTTAAAATTCTTTTGTTTCAGTTATATATCTTATTGTGAATTGAAATTGTATAACCCTACATGCTCAAAATGCTATTGAGTCACGTACATGTTCAAAGTGGATTTTTCGTAACTGGAGAAAATTGCTCGTATATCTCACGATCTCCACCAACAAATGATTTCGAAAAAGATATAGGCCTAGGGTACATGCAGGTAATATGGGCCAGCAGGTAATATGGGCCACCTGAAGCAAATCATGTCGTGACCGTCGACCGGTGACCGGTGTGAGCACCATAATGTTGTTCATATGAACTGTATACGAAAATAAATCGTCGTGAGAGCATCTGATGCCGAAATTTCTCTGAGAAAATTGCTGAAAACAAACGAGGTAGGTAAAACTTACGGCATTTTTTACCCTGATGTAAAATTTGATATTTCACAGAATGTGATGGTGAAAGAGTGTTTGAGGGGGTAACCTCAATTGTTTTGTATGTTTAGTAAGCTTATAGTTTCATTTTGATCATATTAGCGTGTACATGTCAATTTGTTTTAGTGAAGGGGTGGAATGTGGCATTGAATGCTTGCCTGACACAGCAACATTGGTGCAGGTAATATGGGACATCCAAAATGGCGGAAATGATTCTGGTACTTAGTATTGGGATGAGGCATCAATCTCTTTGCTACGATTTTTTGGGGTATATTCACAGTATATAATTAATATAAATAACTTATTGTAGGCCTATATTAACTTGTATAATGAAAATAATATTTAAATAATATTTAAAAAAGAAATAATTTACAAAATACATAACAATGAAATATATAGTTAAAGGATTTACCGAAGGGTCTTATAATTTCAAATTATATCTTAAAGTTAATGATTTTCAACATTTAAAGCAAATTCCAGACATGGTAGATTCATTGTAGTTTTTAAAACATACATTAAATACATGTGCCCATATTTATCCCTTGCACATGCAGGTAATATGGGCACCTTGGTAAATGACGTCAACATTTGAATATTGCAGACAGGGGGGTTGGTGAATTTTTTTTCTTCACAAATAAAGTTAGTAGGCAGTAGTTATTGATTCATATAAACAAAGATTAGACTGTGTATCATTTCGTAATTTTATGCAAATTAGGCAAATGAGCTTTTAGGGGTCATATGTGATACGTCTTGTCAGAAATGAGAGAGAAGTCGCAGGATAAAGATCCGAGTAAAATCGACACAAACTAATAAAAAAGTCAAATTTTGAGGAATCATTTTTTTTTTATAATTTTTGGTTCTACAGCTTTCATCTTTGGCTCTGTAAAAAATGATGTAAAATGGTAACGGGGAAAGTGGTAAAAAAGCAGTTTTTCGGCGATGTTTTTTTTTCGGTCATAATTTTTTTTCCCGGACATACAAGCGAACGTGCCACCGCTCATTTCCGCACCTCTCGGTTAGCTCCGCCCTTAGCAACGCATGGCTTTGTCATAGTGATGGTGATTTCACACTGGATTTTTTTTCGTTTTGCGTGAGCGACATAGCGAACTAAACATCTCTTTAGCTTGCACTCAGAATTTTGCGTTGCGATGCCACAACCTGCTGTGAATAAAGCTGTTTCATCCGGGATAGCGGAGCACGCAAACCGAATGTCAAATCTAACAATCGGGTGGGGAGAGGGGGGGGGGTTATGGGGAGAAAAGCTACTTATTGCTTGACTTAGCTATCTTGGATCCTACATGAATGTTAAATTTCAGCATTTTTTTTTTAAGGGCCGCCGAATTTATATCTGTTGTCCTGATGGGAAATTAAAACCTCCCTATTAACAAATTTTGGTTCATCAGGGAAACATAGAGCATACAAAAGACGGTGACGTGATAATCTCTGATACAAGTATTTAGGTTAAAGTCTTTCTGCAGTTTATTTTACAAAGTAAACGTGTTTAAGAAAGCGTTTTACTAAACACGACGAAACAATAATTCCGATTTACTTCTTAAAATAATTCATTTCTAAAATTATTAATATCTTTCTTATTACTAGTAACAAGTTTGATCAATAAAAGACGAGATCGAGTTCATTTTATATATTACGTTTTTATTTTCATTGTCTTAAGCTAACCTAGCCACTCGTAAAACGTGATCAGAGAAATTCTAATTCATTGTGTCAAGACGAGGCGCAAATATTTATTAAAAATTTTTGGAGGCTTATCTCTATCATTACTTATTACAAGAAAATATAAACAAAATGCATAAGCCCCTGTACAAGAATAATTTAGTCTATAGACCATTATTATGTTCGAAATTTCCAACAGAGTTCAGATCAAAATGACTCGCTTATAATGAGTAAGAGTATAGCTACGCCGATTGACATTCAAAGAACGCACACGACACATCGGAATAAAGACCCCCCAAAAGGTTTTAAAATAGTTTGTTTCTAACTAATTTTAGCGCCAGGATTGGTAAACACTTTTCTTAAAAGAACGGAACTTTTTTCTTAAACAATTAGAAAGAGCATTACGTTTTTATTTATTTTGACGAAGATATAAAACAACTAACCAAATTTAGTTTCTTTTTTGAAGAAGATTGAATGTTATTTAGACAACATCGCTTGCTCGCGTTTGCCTAGATCATGCGTGACGGACGAGTATTGTTCTCTGTATACCTGAATGCAGCTCCTCATTGGTCAATCGTTTCACCTTTGTAACAAGTGGTTGCTAGGGCATTTTGTGAAGTAGAGCGGTGACAAAATGGCTCTTATTTTTTCTGGCTCGGATCAAACGAAAGTCAAACTTCGCAGACGTTTTTCTTCTTGATTTTGATTTCCAGAAGCACATTCTCCTCGCGTTCAGAGGCTAATATCTACACTTCTATTTGCCTTACAGTCGGTTATATATCAAATTCAAGGCAAATGAATCAGGGATCAATAATATCAAATAAAATGGATTTCAAAAATCGCGAGTAGTCTCTCCTTTCGACGTGACGCATCACATATTACCTGCGTGTACCCTATAATCATAAAGTACGATTTTCATCTTTTAACATATCAAACACAACTAGAGTGTTTTCTGAGCTTCTTGATATATATTGCAGAGATGCCAACTCTACGGAATAAGAATATTTGAATAGTGCAAATTTATGGAACAGTTATACAAAATGACTTCTTATAAGAGAAAAGCACGAATAATAATATTAATAATAATAATAATAGTTACATTTATATTTAGCGCTTAATACATTATATCCACCTTGGTGTTTCTAAGCGCTTATAGTTTTAACTAATTATTACCCGGCTTAGCTTGGCTATATACCCCGAAAGGCGCTCACTGCATTCAAGGAATTGCTTCCTACGTACCCATTCACCTCACTTGGGTCGAGTACGGCAAATTTCCAGATTGACATCTTGCCGAAGGATGCTAGTGGAATGGACGAGATTCGAACCGCGTACCTTGTGATCGTCAATCCGCTGACTTATCCGCTCGACCACACCGCTTCTACGATAATAACCTTTTGCTCTGTCATTCAATTTTGGGAATGCAGTCAACTAGATTTCTTTCTCTTATGGTTTTTAATTGTTAATGTTTTAACTAATCTGTAGGGTATACTATCTCTGATATTGTATATTTAAAAAAAGTTGTCGGCTAGTATACCACTTGAGATCTGCCGTATATATACATGTACATTCATGATGTTATTTTGTGTAATTAATATTACATCACAATAACTCAGAATTTTTCTAGGAAGTCGTCTTCATTTTACAGTTACTAGCTCATGCAAGTGTCAATGAACAGGAATGGCATATTCATACAACCTTTCCTGCTCGTTTACGAATTATTCCCGTAATTTCAGTTTCCATAACTAACTTTCTTGTCAAAAAACAGCAAGTTCTTTCTAAAAACAAATATTATTGTTAAATAAACAAGTTTCTCGTATATCAACGAGCTTCCTTGTTCAGACTTGTATATTTTTGAAATCATTACGAGAGTTTTCCTGTCAAAAAGACAATTTTCTTTGTTCAACAAAGGAAGAAGAAACATAACTACTACAAATCAGATTTCTTGTATCCTGCAATGATGTTCCTGTTAATTTACAACCTTTATCTTATTTATAGTTCATTATGTGGATCATGAATATTCATTAATATGACTGGAAGTGCTTTAAACGTGGATCGTTGCACTAACCATGGAAAATGTCACCTTACATAGGGTTGGGTATATAAGGCTAACAACTTTCATCGAAGTTGTCAAAGATTAGGTGTAGGATTTAGGATTAGGATTTAGGTGTAGGATTAGGGACATGATTATGCATGAATGGTCAATCCCGTATAATGTTCGATAATGTTCTTTTTGTTTCAAAATACTATTACATGATAAAAACAGGAAAAGACTTTAAATTTACAGGGTTGTAAATTTACAAGGTGGTCAATAACGGGAACCTGTAAATTTACATTATCTGTAAAATAACTACTGGAAGCTGTGCAAAAACGGGCACTCCTGGCGTCCCGACTGCCAGGAACTTTCCTGTTAAAAAACGTTGACATTTTTTACAGTGTACTCTTTATCTCGCTCATGCCACACCATTTTAGTCGACACTCTTGTACATGTCATGGCCATGTCATTGTCAGAATCGTACGTGCACATAAATATTCATGGAATTATTCAATCCATTTCATAACATTAGTTCACGTAGTGCATTTCCGCATCAATTACACTGCACTTCAAAATATTCCGCCCCAATTGGTTCATTTGTCATCTGTCAGCATTCTGTTGAGGAAGTATTCTAGAGTTGAAGTTCTACTTTACCTTTATTTTTTTATTTTTTTAATTTTTTTGTTGCTAGATTTTCTCGCTTTTCATGTGAAATTGATTCGTTCCAATCCGACATTGCACGAAACACAAATTTACATTACAATCATGTACTGTGAAATCCCAAGATGTTGCATATTATCGTAATTTGGCGCTGCCAGACACAACTTGATAAGTTAAAGGGATGAGAACCTGATATAGAGATCCGGTCTTTGTCCGATGATTGTGCATTTTCTCCTGTATCTGTGCTGTACCTATTCGTTTCTCACACGTTTTTGTCAGCTAGGCATCCTCGCATAGACACCGTATATCCACAGGACGCATTCAGCACTGATGACGATCAAACCGTTTATTCTACGCATGGCAAACAGTCATAAGCGCACAACCATCGGACAAGGGGCGGATATCACTATTCTTTTTGTAAATTTGTGTGCATGGACAAAGTTTGTGGTTGCTTTGACGTAGAAAATTCTGAAAATGAACGTCCATTCAAGTGTGACAGCCACATAACAAATTAACTAAAAAGGCATCCGTTTCTTGTCCGTTTCTGATCCAGCCACGTCTGTCGCCGGCAATTTACTGGTCGGATTGGCGTACGTTCTGTAGTGTGTCCGAAGAAAAGGATGTTGACACGCGATGTATCGTAGTTGTTAACAATATAGGTGAACCGTAGATTAATTTGATCAATCATTTTAGAGGAGAGTGTCGGTTGGTAAATTACAAATTGACATTAAAATTAGAAGTCAATCAAGCGTCCCTGACCTGACCCTAATTGATTGATTTGTCATCACTGGAAAATAATATGGAACATAAGCTTTTGTATTTTTGCCTGGTTAATTCAAAAGTTTCATTTTTTGGCTTGAGTTAAAATGATCCGTGTGTCAGAGAACAAGCTATTACTGTTATGCAGTATGTAACTTTAAATTAAATAAAATATAGTAATGCATTTGTATTATTACGGGGATAACTCCTCAGTTCGAAGTACAAATGATGTTTAAATGTTTATTTTGATAACCTTGCAATTGGGTGTGCCATAATTTCCCGTGAAACCGTGCTTTTCATATTATTATTGTAAACTGTACGTCAAAAGAACTGATTAAGAAAAGTTGGCGACGAACATGTAAAAAAACAAAAACAAACAAACATACCCGAACAGAAAAAACAAACAAACAAAAACATAAAAGAACGTGTTTTTAGTTTTAAGATAATTTTCTGATCATGGATCATTTCCTATAAATGCCATAACAATAGTTCACTCCAGCTTTGTAGGATATTCATTATCTTTGTATTCCTTGGACATTGATGCTGCATCGTGAATATGAAAAGCAACTTGTTGCATTAGATTTGTCCCTTCTATGCCTCATTTTCTCTCTGAATCGTGTAACATGAGAGGGTATACGAGGCTCAGTTGCTCTATTCTCATCACCAAATTTATTGTTAATGCACATTCATTAATCATGGCCGCTATCTCCAGCATAAATTATATTGACTCAACACGATGAACGCGTAAGGCTTTCATTAAACACGTAATGAACGAAAGGCTATCAATTCCACTGCAGTTGTCTTGGCAACGGACGCCATCGCCACTGAGGGTTTTTCTGTCTCCAGCGCTTAATTTGGCACATTGCCCGTTCATTCTCTCTCTCTCCTTTAGTACATATCTTTCTCTCTTATTCTTTCTTTCTTTCTCCTCTCTCTCTCTCTCTCTCTCTCACTTCCTCTCTCTCTTTATGTGTTTCTCCTTTTCCACTTTCTCATTTTATACTGGTATCACTCTCTCCTTCTCTCTCCGCCCCGTTCTTCTTCCCTCTCCATCTTTGTATCTATATATTCCTCTTCCTTACTTTCTCCCCCAGGTCTGCACTATTATAATGATATAGACAACGAAAATGATCTTTTATTAAGCGCATTACAGCATAATAATTCGATCATATCCCGTATCTCAAATTCCTCTCTGCTTTTCTTCCTTTTCCCCTTTTTCCTCTACCCCCCCCCCCTCTCTCTCTCTCTCTCCATCACTGTCTCTGTCTCTGTATTCTTCTCCCTTTAAAAAAAATATATATATTTTCTATTGTTTTCTCTTGTTCATCCATTATCCTTCAATTTTATTTTGATTGGCTACCTATGCCCCTATTTTTTCTACTTTTTTAATGAGTGAGTGTGAGGAGGGGTTCGGTGAAAGGAGTTACATTTTTTTAAAATTATGACGAAGTATAACAAAGTATGAAGCATGCTGCTTCCAATAAAAAATAAAGAAGAATAATACGCAAAAATCAGGCTAAAACATTGGCAAACTTTCTATATGGGTAATTCGTTCAGGCAAACGTAATCACTCTTCAGATACACCATCATTCATGTTAACAATATATTACTACAATTCAGAGCGCCCACTCGATCATTTATCACGATAATTTATTTCAAATTCGTACGTTCACACATTGCCCGATGGTATGAGACACGGGAGGAGACTTTTTAAATGTAAATACCATGAATAAATCAGAAGTTTGCAGCTGACATTTCTCAAGCACTTTCATTATTTTTGCACTAGTCAAACTTCATACAATATAACATGCCCTCAACTCAGAGCTTTGCGAGAATACCATTTGTAAGGGAAGAGGTTTCGGCAAAATTTGACGATAAGATAGCAGCCCCCCCCCCCAAAAAAAAAAAAAAAAAAAAAAAAAACTAGGTAGAATCTAATGGATATAACATAGGTCCTAACATGCGCAGAAGAATGATAACATAACATGCATCATTATTTTGGTGTTACCAAAAACGAAAAGCGATATGCTGATTTTCTGAAGCTAGAAGTATTAAAAACCCGAAAATGAAAACCCCACCGTTCAAATTCCTTCCACATACCCAACTCACACAACACTTTCAATTAATTTGAAATTCATTCAATCAATGCCCATGTAGACCCGTAAAACGTTTTGAAGTGATCCCATAGACATATTCCGGCAAATCTTGAATTTAAATGAAGTACGTGTGGTTAACAGGGGAAACAAAAATCAACCACATTTCTTGCGCTGAGGTTTTCTAACGGTATTTTGCAAGAAACTGTTTAAAGGTTTTTACAAATCGCTATTCATGTCGTGTCGGAGAATTGCGAGAATTAAATATAGCTCATTGAATGGCATTTATATATAATGGATATCAAATAAAAAATGCATGAGAATGGATAAAGTGTATTGAATATTTGGGACTCGTCTACTGTTGACTTCACCACGGAGGGGGCTCGTTTTCAGGAATGCTGAAAATATATTGAATGAGTTTGTATCAAAAAGTATAAATATATATGTCATATTACGTATAATTATTGCGTCATTAATTCTGTTGTTTGTGTTTTTGATAGAATGGATGACTAGCGCCCCTTATAAATAATCACCTTTTCCCCCCTTGTTATGATCATCGACCCTTCGTTGAATTCTGACTAGCGACCCTTATGAAAAACGATCTTTAAGAATATCAAACCTACAGCGGTCCTTATGACTAGCAGATGGACCTCGAGGGTATTGGTCACAAGGTATATCAGTCACCATTTTGCGGGCCTGGAGTGCATAATCAAAAGAGTGAACCGAACGAGGCCATTTTGACCCCTGCTCTTTTTTTTATGTCAGCCCCGTTTTGACCTCTTCTGCCATTTTTACCTCTGTCAGTTTTACCTCGGTTATTTTGTTCCAATTTCATTTTTGCACCCATGGCCATAATTAATAAGCCACCTCCTAAATGAAAAATTACAAGCCTTTTGGAATATTGTTATATTTCATTGATTTTCTTAGTGCTATCTATATTTTTTGTATCCTCTGAAAGGGGAAGCTTGTCCCTTCTCATTCCTGAGAGCAGATGATGACCAGACCCGTGGGGTGTAACACAAAGACTTACGATTGATTAAAAGTTACGATTGATTTTTTCTCGGTGGCCTCATTTGGAAACCAGGTACAGTCATGGATTATGATTTTGATATGATTAAGAGTAGGGTTAGGGCTGGGGTTAGGATAAAGACCATTAACTTTGGAGCATCCTGTCCATGATGAGGCTAAAAAGAAAAAATCAATCGTAACTTTTAATCAATCGTAAGTCTTTGTGTTACACCCCCACCGGTTACGTTTTTATACAAGGGGAATCCAAAGGAAAAAGGCCCCCAAAATTAATTTTAGGAGGTGAGGATTTTTAGCGAAAGGAATCACACAGATATTTGATATTTATCCCAAAAACTATTTATATGTTTCGTCATTTAGTCATTTATACTTTTCCCAAGTAAATGACGACCATAAGGTGTCATGTATTAGAGTAGGCCTACATGACGGAATAGGAGGTATATACATGTGAAGATTGCATAAAGCTCTGTATTGTCCTTGTCATTTGCCATACATGAATGTTAACGCCTGGGGACGTGGGGAGCAAAAGGGATGCAGACTTGAAAGCGGCCTTGAGATAACATCACCGTGAGAAATAATAACACTTTTAAGCGCATTGAGGTATTCATATAATTTTAGAATTGATTTGAATTCATATGGATTTATTTATTAAATACTTTCAAAATGGCATCCAAATTATGCGGGAGGAAAGAAATAACAGGCGTTATAAAGAATCATCAATACTACATTTATTACAAGTTACACTCTAAAAACTGAAGTGCTGTTTTGAGATCTTCAAGGGCTGAAATCAGCACTTTTTAAGAGCTTGCATAGCGACTGCACTCTGTTTAATTGCACTTAAAATGCTGTTTTAGCACTTTCAGGTGAGCTGAACTTTCAGCAAAAATGGGCAAAAACGGCGTGATTTCGTTGGGATTCGAACCTGGGTCCCCTGCATGAGAAGCGCTGACGAGCACGTTAGACCAATTCACATCTCACGGTTGCTAGCAGATCATATTGTTGCATGATGGACTTTCTTCAAATTTGCCATAATCATCTACTATGCTGTCATAATTAAAGCCAGTTAGCGAGATCTCCGTTGGTCTATTGGTAACGTCAGCGATACTCTTCCATGTCAAGGTGAACCCGGTTCCAATCCAATACCGACCATGAACATTTTTTGTTGATAAATTAGCACTTGGGTAAGTGCTAAAACAGCACTTCAGGTGCTGATATAGCATTTCAAGTGCAGTAACTATACGAGCACCCATAAATTAGCACTTCAGTTTTTAGAGTGTATGATCTTGATAACAAAAAGTCTCTATATTTTCATTTTCAAACAAAAATAGCAAGGTCAAACACTTGCAAATCCTCCCCCCCCCCCATCCCAAACTTTTAAGCGCATACATGAACATTGTAGGCGAGACTATTCACCCAATCTTCTTACACCCCAATTACACTGACGAAAACGAAAAAGTCACCACACCAAACGTAGACTAATTATATACACCTAAGCGACGTAAACATAGTCGCTTAGAATCTAATTTTTGAGTAAGTTTGATATGTGTGACTGAAATTTCTACTCACCAGGAGCACTGCTCAGATAGGGGAGGAGGGGGGGGGGGTCAGCCAAAAATGTACGATTTTAGCATGTACGATATGAGCGGTTTTCAAATCATAGGGGACATGTCCTCTGCGCCCCTTCCTGGATCCGCCACTACTATCACACTCTTTCTCAAACTGTGACATTATCAGGTAATGTTACCTCATCATGGTGTTAAAACTTTCATGAATTCGTGTTATCATTACCACGCAGGAAGCCAGTAGACTGAAGGCTGATGGGTAG
>CALNVZ010003430.1:38768027-38783497 GCA_940671915.1 Paracentrotus lividus | reverse complement strand
GTGATATACACATCAACCATACACTGCATTAACTCACTTCAGTGCATGCAATTCACACAAACCAATACATTGCATTGATCAATGCATCAAATTACTCAAACTGTGTACATGACTGACAAAGTAATGGGAAATCATGCATGTTAATCTAGTTTAGTGTTATCAGACGATGTATATCATCGGACATTCCAAATATCATTATAAAAACAGGCAAACAAACAAACAAAAAGGAATAGGACTCACCAAAGACAATATTAAGAGCATGCAGGCTCTCCGCTCCCCGTACCCTCACATAAACAGAGTGTAACGCTATGGTTCCGCTATACATGTACGTACGTATACGCGTAGAACATACCCTCGTGTGCAGTCTCCGATGTCTACTCGTGATCCGAGTAGGCGTAACCGGGCGCAACATGTAAAAGTACCGCATAGCCAGTAAAATTACTCTCAAAGACTTTCACGAGACTTGAGACGTACGAAGACGTGTCGTAGTTTACTCATCTAGTGAATTACAGGCTATATAGAATTTCTCAGCAATTCTCAGCTTACTCGATTGTTAGTGTACATCGGAACATTCCAAATATCATTATAAAAACAGGCAAACAAACAAACAAAAAGGAATAGGACTCACCTAGTGAGTAACGCTTTACATAGGTGCTCAGAGAGTCAGTAAGTAAAGGTTGCACAAACTCATCACACGCAAGTTGATGAGTTTTAAACCTTTACTTACTAACTCTCTGAGTATGTAAAGCGTTACTCACTAGATTAGTTTGTGCAATGTACTCAAAACAATTAGTTATGTTACTCAATAAAATGAGTTAATTAAATAAACTCATTTTGGTGTGTCACTATATTGTCAAATTTAAAATACTCGATTAGGTGCGTTTTCAAAGTAGCTTTATTGAGTGAAAGCACTCATGGATGTGTGTCACTATATTGTCAAAAATACTTGGATATTTGAGTGTGATCACTCATATATGCAAGTTCTCATTTTTTGTGTGTAGTACGATCAATGCACTACATGGATATTGATAGCCATTGCTTTGCAGGTTTGCTTAAAGGTATATTGTTTATAATTCCATCATGAGATATTATATTTTTAAAAATAGCCCAATATATGAATATTTGAATAAATGAAATAATACAAAAGGAACTAGTGGCACATTGTTGTACCTAATTATTCATGTCACAACTTCGGGTAACTAATGCTTCTTCAAAATTTGATACTAGAAAAAAAAAGACTAGTAGTACTATTCGTGCAACCAACTTTCTTTTAATTTTCCCGTACATTAGTTTCACAAACAGGACTCAACCACTGCTGAAAACAATTGTAAATAACAATGTTCAATTAGTGATGCAGTGGTTAGGCAAAATATGGGAAATTATACAACCATTACCATAATCGATTACACATTGAACATTACTGCGAAGGGGCATTGCCCGACATGTCATTGACATATGATGTAATAATTATTCATATAGTCACCTACTCAAACAATATTATGATGTGACGTTTAGTACATCAGAGAGTAAACATAAGGGGACAAAAACTGGGACGTATTGTTGTTTTTTATCGATTTCAGTCTATTTGCATATAAAGTGTATATGAATTCATTAGATTGTAATATAGCTTCACAATTAAAATCTCCACGAAACCATTTCTACGACGACTACTACTACTACTACTACTACTACTACTACGATACTCCTACTACTACTACTACTACTACTACTACTACTACTATACTCCTACTACTGATACTACTACTACTTCTACTTCTACTACTACTACATGCTACTACTATCACTAATACTACTACTACTACTACTACTACTACTACTACTACTACTACTACTACTACTACTACTACTACCACTACCAGGGTACATGCAGGTAATATGGGCCCCCTAAGCTCATTTGCCTAATTTGCATAAAATTACAAAATGACACACAGTCTAATCTTTGTTTATATGAATCATTAACTACTGCTCTAACTTTTATTGTGAAGAAAAACAATTATCACCAACCCCCCTGTCTGCAATATTCAAATGTTGACGTCATCACCAAAGTGCCCATATTAATTGCATGTGAAGGAAATATGGGCACATGTATTTAATGTATATTTTAGAAACTACAATGACTCTACTATGTCTGTAATTTGCTTAAAATGTTGAAAATCATTAACTTTAAGATATCATTTAAAATTATAAGACCCTTCAGTAAATACTTTGACTATATATTTCATTGTTTTGTATTTTTTATATTATTTCTTTTTTAATATAATTTAAATATCATTTTCATTATACAAATTAATATATGCCTACAATAAGTTATTTATGTTAATTATATACTGTGTATATACACCAAAAAATCGTAGCAAAGAGATTGGTGCCTCATCCCAATACTAAGTACCAGAATCATTTCCGCCATTTTGGACGGCCCATATTACCTGCACTAATTTTGCTATGTCAGGCAAGCATTCAATGCCACATTGCACCCCTTCACTACAACAAATTGACCTGTACACACTAGTATGATCAAAATGAAACTATAGGCTTACTAAATATACAAACAATTGAGGTTACCCCCTCAAACACTCTTTTACCATCACATTCTGTGAAATATCAAATTTTACATCAGTGTAAAAAAAATGCCGTAAGTTTTACCTACCTTGTTGGTTTTCAGTAATTTTCTCAGAGAAATTTCGGCATTAGATGCTCTCACGGCGATAGATTTTCGTATAGGGCCTACACACACAAAAATGAGAACTTGCATATATGAGTGATCACACTCAAATATCCAAGTATTTTTGACAATATAGTGACACACATCCATGGGGATGGGCTTTTCACTCAATAAGCCTACTTTGAAACGCACTAATCCGAGTATTTCTTAAATTGACAATTATAGTGACACACCCCAAAATGGAGTTTATTTTAATTAAACTCATTTTATTATAACCATAACTAATTTTAAGCCTTGCAGTCCGGGAGTACCGGATGTGGAAGTCAAAAAATAACAAAGACGGTGGTGATCAGTCTGGCTGGCAGCGACTGCAACAGGTCTCTGACGGTGTGCACAAACCTAATCTGAGTTGAGTAATTAGCCAGCGCTTTTACATAGCCCCCCAGTGGCCCCTAACGCTCGGCCCGATAGGTCCTCAGAGAGTGTCAGTAAGTAAAGGTTGACAAATTCATCAACTTGCTTGTGATGAGTTTGTGCAACCTTACTTACTGACTCTCTGAGTATGTAAAGCCTTACTCACTAGGTGAGTCCTATTCCTTTTGTTTGTTGTTTGCCTGTTTTTTAATGATATTTGAATGTTCCGATGATATACACATCAGTGCATCAATTCACTCAAACATACACTGCATACTCACTTCAGTGCATCAATTCACACAACCAATACATTGCATTACTCACATCAATGCATTCAAATTACTCAAACTGTGTACATGACTGACAAAGTAATTGGAAATCCATGCATGGTAATCTAGCTGTTAGTGTTATCAGACGATGCATATCATCGGAACATTCCAAATATCATTATAAAACAGGCAAACCAAAACAAACAAAAAGGAATAGGACTCACCCAAAGACAATAAGAGCATGCAGGCTCTCCGCTCTCCGTTCCGCTCACAGAGTGTAACTCTATTGTACGTACGTACGCGTAGAACATACCTCGTGTGCAGTCTCGATTTCCGTACTCGTGATCCGAGTAGGCGTACCGGGTGCAACATGTAAAAGTACCGCATAGCCAGTAAAATTACTCTCAAAAACTTTCACGAGACTTGAGACGTACGAAGACGTGTCGTAGTTTACTCATCTAGTGAATTACAGGCTATATAGAATTTCTCAGCAATTCTCACTTTACGCGATTGTTAGTGTTTTTACCCGATCATCCACCAAGCCGTACCAAGTTGAAGAGAAACTCACTTGCACAATTGTTCTACGTAATTGAACATGTAAAGTTACTAAGGGATACTCAAGAAGAAAAAAAAATATTGAGTATATATACTCAATAATTTTTTTTTCTTGAGTATCCCTTATTAACTTTACATGTTCTGGAAGAGCGGGTGTGTACTTTGAACAGAAACACAGATTCTGAAGTAAAAATACGTGATATACGAATAAAAGCACTCGCCTCCAAGAGTAGCAAACGGAAACTCATGGAAACTAGTTCTTATTTTTTGTGTGTATAGTTCATATGAACAACATTATGGCGCTCACACCGGTCACCGGTCACCGGTCGACAGTCACGACATGATTTGCTTCAGGTGGCCCATATTACCTGCTGGCCCATATTACCTGCATGTACCCTACTACTACTACTACTAATACTACTACTACTACTACTACTACTAATATATACTACTGAAGTAGTACTTCAAAAAGATAAACGTTCTTTTCAGTTGAATCTGATGCTGAATTTGATTGTTAATTTACTAATGGAATGAATGTTTCAATATGTCTATTGGCAGTGAATAGACATTATTTTTGAAGATGTTTAAGTTTAAGTTTCGTTGACTTTGAGTTCGTAGAATAGCATTGTGTCCTGTATCGTGACAACGCACTCTGACATCAGCTGCAGGGAGACACATATGTTGGCAAAGCCTAAACCAAACCACGAAACTGACTGAGCAGTGAGCACTTACGTATCACTTTACTACTCCTGGGTTGTGTTTCATCAAGTCGTTCTTAAAGTTACGAATGACTTTATGAACGACTGGAACACGTTCTTGTGTGTTATACTAACCACATTCTTAATCATTTAGCACAAGAACTGATCACCAGTCGTTCTTAAAGTTACGAAATTGTTCTTAAAATTACGAATGACTTTATGAACGACTGGAACACGTTCTTGTGTGTTATACTAACCACATTCTCAATCCTTTAGCACAAGAACTGATCACCAGTCGTTCTCAAAGTTACCAAATTGTTCTTAAAATTACGAATGACTTAATGAATGACTGGAACACGTTTTTGGGTGTTATACTAACCACATTCTCAATCCTTTAGCACAAGAACTGATCACCAGTCGTTCTTAAAATTACCAAGTTGTTCTTATAGTTACAAATGACTCAATGAATGACTGAAACACGGTTTTGGGTGTTATACTAACCACATTCTTAATCATTTAGCACAATAACTGATCACCAGTCGTTCTTAAAGTTACCAAGTTGTTCCTATATTTACGAATGACTCTATAAATGAATGGAACACGTTTTTGGGTGTTATACTAACCACATTCTCAATCATTTAGCATACGAACTGATCACCAGTCCTTCTTAAAGTTTTTCGTAATTACGAAAGACTTGGTAACACACCACCCTGATATTTGGTTATTCTTGTATTAACCTCGTCTTATGTGGGTAAATGGCTCAAAGAGTGAACGATCTCCGTTACGCGTCCGACCACTACTCTGTCTTGTCAAGGCCAGTAATCGTCAGATTACGTATACATCCACATTATAGAGGTCAGTGATCTACATCTGTATAGTGTCGATGACCCCAGAAACCAAACCATAATTGATATAGTGGTCGAAGTATACATTTCACATGTTACACTGCAGCTAAGCCCACTCTAATCTGGTCGATAGTCTGGTGTTGATCTGACGTTGGTCAGTGGAATGTCGGTCTGGTATTGCTCTGATGAAATTCTGGTGTCCGTCTATTATTAGTCCGATTTCGGTCTGGTGTTAGTCTTGTGTCCGTCTGATATTGCTCTGGTGAATTCTGGTGATAGTCTGTTATTAGTCTGGTGTCAATCTGTTGTCAGTCTGTGGTCAATTTCTAGTAAGTCTGATTTCGGTCTGATGTTAGTCTTGTGTCCGTCTGGTATTGCTCTAGTGAAATTATGGTGGTAATCTGTTATCAGTCTGGTGTCTGCAAGTTGTCGATATGGTATTGCTCTGGTGAAATTCTGGTGACAGTCTGCTGTCCGATGTGGGTCTGGTGTCAGTCTGTTTTTGGTCTGATGTCGGTCTGATGCCGGTATTTTGTCCGTTTGATGTCAAACTGTTGACAGTCTGTTGTCAGTTTGTCGTAAGTCTGATGTCGGTCAGATGCCGGTGAGTTGTCTGTTTGATGTCAATCTGGTAGCAGTCTGTTGTCAGTCTGCTATCGGTGTCAGGTGTCAGTCCGTTGGCAGTCTGTTTTAAGTCTGATGTTTTGGGGATTTTTACAGTGTGACTAGGTTCACCGATTCATGTATATATACTCTAGGGCCTAATGAAGGTCACTCAAAGAGCATACGGGAGAGAATATAGATGACGCTCCGGTTGTTGAATATCTGATAAGAGCACATTTCATATTTTGGCTGGCCTCCCACTCGACTCTACAATTGAGACTGGAGATCATTAAGCACCGTTTTGGAGGGTCGATAAGGGAATTAAGAGATGAAGTGATGACGTCTGGCCGGTAGTCCATCCTCTCTTGACCAACAGTTCTGTATTAAAGGTCTTCAAACTAAGAGGGAAGAATGTTCTCTATTATTATCTCTCCCCGTCTCTCTGTAGTCTCTTTCTTTAATCACTATCTCTCTCCTTCCCTCCTCCTCTCTCTCTCTCGGACGTACATACATACCCTCGCGTACACTTTCCCTTCATTTCGTCTCTTCTTCTTTTTTCTTTCTTTTTTTTTCTTCATTTTTCTCCTTTTATTTATTTTACCTTCTCTACCTCACTTCCCCCTCTCTCTTTCCTCTCTCTTTAACATATCGTGCCAAACATCTGAAGGCATTCTCATTTCGAATGTTCCGCATAAAAATCACTGGATCTTATTACTCTAATATAAAAAGCTGCATGATTAAAATGTCTATGACTTGAATTGAATTATTTTTTTTTTAGATATATCATTTGAAGGCATGTTTGTTATCCCTGGTGAAATTTATTGACAGAAAATTCTTACAAAGACATGTAGGAAAGAAAACGTTTTAGTCAAATTAATAATGAAGCATGCACGCACCGTTTATTTGCCCAGGAAAACAAGGCAGAAGAAAAAAAATGTCGTTGAACTATTTTTGATGAAGCTATGAAAGTCATAAACAGGCTTGTCCATGGTCAGACAATGCACGACTATCACTTGATTATGACAGTTGGCCATTTATCTACAGTGCGTTTCAGAAAAAACGGTAATCCATTTTTAGAGGGCTCATATTACGAGCTCATTTTTGTTTGCTGTTCATATGTAACATATAATTGAAAATTATCTCTCCACCCTTCCAATGGTACCTTTCTTGAATCATAAATGTAAAGCACAACTGAGTAAATTGCAAATGAAAATGACTGTACAGAATCCATTTTTTCCAAGTTTTAAGAAAATGAAAGAAGTGAATGCTGACCCTGCTGTTCCAGAGCATTGAATAGGATTGCATGCGGTGACGTGTGACTCCTTTGAATACAGAAAGCATCCACTCTGTCTTTCATCCTTAACAAAAACTTGGAAAAATGAATGTTGTACCTGCCTCCTTCATTTGCAAACTGTGATTCGGTCATGCGTTACATTTATGATTCAAGAAAGGTATCATTGTAAAGGTGAGGAGTTTATCTCCAATTATATAAAAGAAATAATTATCAAAAATAGATGAGCTGGGAATATGGCCCATCCAAAAATATATTACCGTTTATTTGAAACGTACTGTATTGCCTTTACTAATCGTGGATCCTGTTAGAATAATAAGTACCTAGATTCTTAAAAAATACCTGTGGGGAAAATCAGAAGAATGAAATGTTGGAGATTTGTAGAGAACGCATGTAGGCCTACGGTATTCATTTCAACATGGAAAAACCTTTATTGTTGCTATTTTGAGAGAGTTTTTTAAACTCATTTTCTTATGGGCTGTAGTCCCATGCATTAGGGTTTCTGCTTCTCAGTAGTAATGCTTGATTTTGATCCTTGTTATTACTCATCACGATGACAAAATAGTTTTAAAAGTCAAATAAAATTTTACTGTTTCACATGATGCACTCGTATTTTTTGGCTACACTAAGAAGCTCATTTTGAGTGCGATGAAAATTACCGACTTGTAAAGTTCACGTAGGCCCAGTTTTATTTAAGATTATTTTGTTTGCTTGTCTATAGCCTACTTTTGGTAAAAACCTTAATTGGTTAATAATGGCGACTACAGTCAAACGGAGGGGTAGTCCAGATGCTGTCCCTTCGAAATTTACTATTCCTCCACGCAATGCGCAATCCCTCTGATCGCGCGATCCCCGAATTTGCGGGTGGCAGCAAATTCGGGGATCGCGTGATCGGAGGGGAATAGTAAATTTCGAAGGGACAGCATCTGGACTAACGGAGGGGCGGAATCCATATCAAGACAGAAAACATACCGTAAATTGGTCAGTGTAAGTGGCGCGTCCTTGGGGCGGGGTGGCAATAGGCACAGGCCCCCTCCCTTTTTTTTTTTTTTTTTTTTTTTTTTTTTGGGGGGGGGGGGGAAGCACTCATTTAATGTCCCGTTGATATAACAAAACTTTCGGCTGCACCCTCCTCTGCTCCCTAATGTTAAATCCTGAATCCGCCAATTGGTTTTGCATGAGTCAGTCTGTAGGTGTGGGTTTAGGTTTCGGCAGAATAAAGAACATTGGAATGAAACTGCTAAAAAGAAAAATGTGGCTTGGGTATATGATGTCTCGCAAGGAGGGCGATCAATGAACATTATGTATCAGATAGAAGTACATTGATCCATCGATTTTAGAAGGCGCGGCTTTAGACATCTAACATTACATTCACCGAAAGACATGGAATGAACTGCACAGTAGAGCTCTCAACCACTTGGCTATGTACACATTGCTCGCGCTGACATGGAAGTAGTGCGTTGCGAGGCGAATGACGTATAACTATATGTTTTAAATATAGCTTAAGTGACCTTTTGGCTCTCCAATTAACAATGTCACTACCGGTAATGATGAATTTCTGTCAGGATGACACGGCTGGTAAACAGTCAGGGCGCCATGTGCAATGTATGTTGTTACAGAAAGATTCTAGAGAGATTACTATATGCTGTGGTCACAATCTGCCGTGTTTTGACCCCACAGCATGCGTCGGACAGTCCTTATTCAGTGCGTCCCAATAAAAGTAAACCACTTTGAGAGCCTCGTATCAAAATTGTATATTATTAATGTTATTCAAGAAAAAGAGTAACTCGTATTCTATCCAGTGATACCACATTAAACGTGTACTGTCGTGATAGACTGAGCCATCGATTTTTTAAAAGCTGTGGTCAAAAACATATTTGTAACAGTTTTCTCAGAGCAGCCCTGGCTATTCTTACATTCATTGTTGTTTGAGGCCAGCCTTCATGAGTCCATTCATAGGAACAAAGGATTATCTTGAACTAATGAAGTAAAAGGGCTTCTTTGCCCAAACTTGTATAAAGGGCAGTTATTAGCGTTTTTTTTTTTTTTTTTTTTTTTTTTTTTTTCAAGCCCAACTGCTTAATCGTCCCGTCGCAACACAGGTAGTATATATTTGTTATCATTGAATAGAAATATGAGTTGCTCTTTATTATTAAATAAATATCAGGGTTACCAAGTTGTGTGTTTACTTTTTTTTTCTGGACCACTTACATATCAAGCCGTATGGTCTCTTGTTCTTGCTGTGTTGTTCCTCACGCATGGATTTCAGCAATATCTGACGCGACCAACGTCACTGAAACTAATTTTCTATTTTCTCCAAACTTTTAAAAATTTCAATGTACTTACCTAGATCGAAACCGTTCAATGTTGTTTTTTTCTCCAAAACTCGCCTGACAATAGTGAGGCGCCAAAGTGTAGAGGCCATTACAAGGGGGGTCATTTCATTTCAAGTAGGACTTGTCGGACGGTTTTAGTCCGACAAACTGGTTATAGCTACTGGAATGCTTGCATCTGATTGGCTGAGATTAAATTTGTCGGATAAAAATGTCCGACAAAAGTCTTTGATGAAATGCCCCCCAGGACTCCCCCTCTCCCGTCTATTAACATTATCCAACAAAAATGTTATTAGCGCGTAAACAATATATTTTAGCCTATTATTATATCGTCTACAAATCTGTTTGAATCGATTCTGTTTATCTTGGATGATGATTTAGCAGCTGGCTTCTAACCCACATTATCAGGCTACCTTGCTTGAACAAAACGGACGTCTTGAATATTTGATGAATCAGTGGGGAACTCGTGCGACGAATGAATTCAACGAACTACAATCTTCCAAAATCAGCGTGATTGATGAGATATATGACTTGCTATGAAAAATACTGAATTTCAATTTCATTCATTGAATAAAGACGAGTGCACATTTCCGTAAAGTAAAAGTAGGTCAATGATGACACAGAAGAATGATAAGAGGCAGGGGAACAAGTGGAAAGGACAAGGTCGGTGATTACAATATTTTTTTTTTTAAACATTTTTTATATCGCATTTATTTATTTGTTTTCACGGAGGGGATGAACATCCCTTTCACATCAATAAAAAATGATTCAAAAAACAATTTTGGTTACAACTAATTACACGAGTCTGTTGACATCAATCTTTTGAACTTTGTCTTAAGATATTCCATACCTCAAGTCCTAAACTCCTTGGCCCGAATTCACAAACGTGGTTTAGTTAGTCCATGGTCTAAATAAATTGTTTAAACCACGGATTTAGACCATGGTCTAAATTTTGGTATTCACAAACCACCTGATTTAGACCATGGACTAACTAAACCACGTTTGTGAATTCGGGCCCTTCAGTTTCTTAGTGTTGTTACCGGTAACTCCAAAGTTGAGTGATAGGCACAAAAGAACATTAAGAAGCAATCCAAGTCCATTATTATGACTGAAATTACATTTTGTTTCACTTCGTTGTTTATTCCTTGCATTGTCAAATTATTCAACGAATATTTAAAGGAAACAACTTATAACAATTCATGTAATTCCTGGAATTCGAACACGACCGCATCCCACTCTCTTAATGACGCGAGACGTCATTCACAAGTCACATTGCCATAAAGACAGTTCAGACTACAAATTCTTAACCGTCCATGTTGATGCAATACTTGGACACGTCTTTTGCCGATCTTGTCCGAGCCCGATCCGAAGTTCGTAGACAGATCGTTGGACATTGCCACTACGTCTACTCTGTTTACATACAGTCAGAGCCCAATCGGCAACAATAATATTTCAAGAAATTAGTCAGAACTAGTTTGGTACGATAGGGGTTTTAAGAATTTGGTCATACCGTCCCGACGATACCAGATCGCACAACGATTTTCACCGAGCATGGCAAGCTAGTTGTTGGTTTTGAATCGTGGTCACTGGTGTGACCAAGGTATTAGAATATAAATCCTTTGACTTTTTGGGTTGAAGCATCGGTATATGCCTAGATGTGTGTCTTCTCGAGTCGCACTTGTCTTCCCTGGGGTAAGGAGCTCCTGGGGAACTAGTCCTGTACCCTGTAACATAAAGACTTACGATGGATAAAAAGTTACGATCGATTTCATCTCGGTAGCCTCATTATAGACAGGGTACCCCAAATTTGATGATCTTAATCCTAACTCTAGCCCTAACCCTAATCTTAATCTTATCCTAATCCTAATCCATGACTGTACCTGCACCCCAAGTGAGGCTAACGAGATAAAAATCAATCGTAACTTTTTATCGATCGTAAGTCTTTATGTTACAGGGCACAGAGGATGTTTTTCTTAAGACGTATAGACAACCGGTGATGCGCTCCACTTGTGCCTATGCGCTGCTGATTCTCGAGAGCATCAAAACGCCAGCATATATCGTCTGTCCGGGATGCCAGCTAGAAGGACGTTAGCTAAATAGACTTCAAACCATAGTTTGCAACCTTCTGCCTCTCACCTACGGAGACATGGACAATGGGCATGTATGCATTAATCATTGTCCGAATTTAAAGGCATGGTTACAATTGTGAATGTACTGGTCAAGTCCAGCTATGCATTATTATGTCTGAACAAACTCTCAATCGTTGGTCATTTTCTAATATCTGGCTCGAATATAAATCGATGATATTGTTTGACTACATCGTCTATTTTGTAGAATGTGCAGTATTGATATCTGGATATTACTCATTTTAATGAAAATGAATTTGTTTCAATCTTATTCTTTCTTTAAGTCGAAGAACTTTGATTATGATCATATATGCTATATACACTGAATACCATTCCCTTGATTCCCTTACAAAAATATCCTGTGGTATTCCTATGGTATTTCTGAATGTCCTGTGGTATTCATATGGTATTTCTGAATGTCCTGTGGTATTCGTATGGTATTTCTATGGTACAATCAAATACCATAGAAGTACCATAGGGAAATACCACACATGAAAAGGGTACCATAAGAATACCATACAGCAGTGCTGTGGTATTTGGCACAAATACCATATGTATGGTATTGCTTTATGGTTTTTGGCACAAATACCATATGTATGGTATTTCTGTATGTTTTTTTGGCATAAATACCATATGTATGGTATTTCTGTATGGTTTTTAAGCACAAATACCATATGTATGGTTTTGCTGTATGGTTTCTGGCACAAATACCATATGTATGGTATTGCTGTATGGTTTTCTGGCACAAATACCATATGTATGGTATATTGCTGTATGGTTTTCTGGCACAAAATAACCATATGTATGGTATTTCTGTATGGTTTTTGGCACAAATATCATATGTATGGTATTTCTGTATGGTTTTTGGCACAAATACCATATGTATGGTTCTTGCTGTATGGTTTTTTGGCACAAATACCATATGTATGGTATTGTTGTATGGTTTTCTGCACAATA
This sequence comes from Paracentrotus lividus, assembly GCA_940671915.1. Taxonomy (NCBI): domain Eukaryota; kingdom Metazoa; phylum Echinodermata; class Echinoidea; order Camarodonta; family Echinidae; genus Paracentrotus; species Paracentrotus lividus. Next base: position 38,770,723 of record CALNVZ010003430.1, on the reverse strand, counting down.
CCTATGTATGGTATTTCTGTATGGTTTTTTTGGCACAAATACCATATGTATGGTTTTCTGTTATGGTTTTTTGGCACAAATACCATATGTATGGTATTGCTGTTATGGTTTTTCTGGCACAAATACCATATGTATGGTTTTGCTGTATGGTTTTTTGGCACAAATACCATATGTATGGTATTTCTGTATGGTTTTTTGTGCCACAAATACCATATGTATGGTTTGCTGTATGGTTTTCTGGCACAAATACCATATGTATGATATTTCTGTATGGTTTTTTGGCACCAAATACCATATGTATGGTATTTCTGTATGGGTTTTTGGCACAATACCATATGTATGGTATTGCTGTATGGTTTTTTTGGCATGCCAAACCACACATACCATATGGCCATTCACGGTCGAGACATTTGTTGTTTCTTCTTTTTGCTTTATCTCAAATTCAGGTAGTCTTTGGTCTTTAAACTTCTCTGAAATTATTATTACATTGGGGGACACAGATTAAATTGATTTTACCTTCAAATTGTATGTCCTTGTAGGAGAATCAGAACTATACATAGTTTGAAGCATGTGGGACTACATGCAATTTTTTAAAAAGTTTTTTTAAAACTTTGACAGAGAACTATAATTCCTTTTGCAATTTTTCCAACTGGATAATCTGAAAGAATATTAAGTTCACACCTAATTTAACAATGAAATTCAATCTGAAGACACAGAAAAGCTATGAAAATTCAAAATATATCTTGACGGACAAACTGTAACGCGAGATACCGTAACGTGAGTTACCGACATTAAACGCTCCCTGTATTTTACCTGTTCATTTTTTCTAACTTTGATGCAGTTGATAGGTTAGAAATATGCTAAGTTCAGCTTATGATAGGAAATTTTTTGCCAACATGGTATAGTTTTGGAACAGTTCACTCTAATCTGCATCATGATATTGACCATGTCCTTTTGCGTAACGCGAGTTACCGAAGTTTAACGACCCGAGAATCTGAACGAGCTTGACAAATATTTTTCTTTTTTAATCCATTTAGTTATGTCTGTGTCTCCTTTACATATTGTGCAAAAAGTAACTTGTAGATCTAGCAGTTTGAAAGATAGAGGACTTTAATCGTGAAAGGTACCGGTTATTTGTAAACACGAGTTACCGTGAATGGCCCATATGCTATGGTATTGCTGTATGGTTTTTTTGGCACAAATACCATATGTATGGTATTTCTGTATGGTTTTTTGGCACAAATACATATGTATGTATTGCTGTATGGTTTTTGGCACAAATACCATATGTATGGTATTGCTGTATGTTTTTTTTTTTTTTTTTAACACATATACCATTTGTATTGAGTATTGCTGTTATGTTTTTTTGGCACAAATACCACATGTATGCACAAATACCACATGTAGAAATTTCAATGAACCGTTAAATTTTGCTTAGGGGAGACCGGGTATGGAAGTTACACGGGTCAGTTGTTACAGTTCTCAGTGTGCTAAGGTGGAACAAGAGGGATGTGCTAACTGGCATCTATATACAGCCTACACATAGCTGTGATGAACTGCCGGTCGTGAGGTTTCTCCGTTGTTTATTAAAAAGTAAATCAAACAAAAACCATTTTTTACAGTTCAAAGTAAATTTTTTGCCAAAACTTGAAATTTGTAATAGCTCTTACAACTGAAGGCACATGATGATAGTCTGGTATTGTAAATATAGTACATGTATGTCACTAATATACCCCCTAGCAATGCCTGTAATTCTGCCTAATGATTGTGCTACAGTTGATTTCTGTGTGTAAAATCACCCATGGGTAGGTTGTTACAAACAACCTACCCCATGTTGACGTAACAACTCACCCCAATTACATTACATATGTAAATTACATTTTGTCTCAATTTTCAGGTGTTAGTATTTTATTTTTCTATTATTACTTTTGTATATTCTAGAGCTCTACTTGATCTACTGTTAACGATGTCAAGAAACTGGAAAGTTGAAATTAAAGTATGGTATAAGAGATTTACACATTGTCAACTTACCCCGTATGTTTACATATTGTAACAATTGACCCCGTATGGTGCAACACTCCCGTATATGGGGTAGGTTGTTACAAAAAAATGTCTTCACTAATTAAGCTGTAGCTAATTAGTGTTTACATGTTTTTCAAGTTTTATATGCCTCAGGTTTTAGCCAACATAATAGGCTAACTACAGACCCAATATGGAGTGTGTGAGTTCTTTTATTAGAATTATCTGGCCCAGAATGTGAATTTTGTAACGTCCATACCCGGTCTCCCCTACACTCAAACGTCACGTGGAGCGACGAAATGCACTTTTTTATTATTATTATTAATTTTTTTTTTCATAGTTAAGTTTGAAGCATGTTTCTGCTAGGGATGGAGCCTCTGTTACAATCGCCCCGTGTTACAAGTCCCGGTCTCCCCTACCATCACGGGCTGCGATTTCATGCGATGACGGTCAGGGGTGGGGAGAAGGAGACCCCGGAATGGGAATTATTATAGACTCGAACGGAATAAGACTTCCTAAATATTTGTATACCCAAAATTCGAAATAGAATGATCTATTTCACATATTATGCAGAAACTAATGACAATTTTAAGAATATAAGGTTGGAACAAATAAACATATTCCACAAACTACGACCTGAAGACATAGTTAAATCGTTAAAATCATTGTAATTGTTA
>CALNVZ010003430.1:38706140-38766263 GCA_940671915.1 Paracentrotus lividus | reverse complement strand
TGTATTGTTATTTGTTTGTGAGCGCGAAGCGCGAGCTAAAAATTTTGCTCTATAATAACATTAATCATTGTATTCACTAGCTGATAATCAAAATATAAAATATAAAAATACAATTTCGAAGAGCGAGTGAAAATCTCATTAATCAACGTTTCACAATATATATATGTTTGTAATCCCTTTCTGAATATGGTCACTTTTTATATAACGATACGGACCTGAAAACAAAGAATTTAAAGAAATTTAAAAGTTTATTTTCATCACATTTGGAGAAGTGGGCAAATAAAAAAATTTTATATACAAAATTTATAAATACAATTATTTAGAAAATAAAAACAAAATGTGAAGCTTTAAAAATCAAAGGGACACGTCCCCCTGATTGCCGCCAAATTTGGAGAGGAATTAATTATACACTAGATCGGAATAAATAAAGCACCCCAAAGAGACATATAATATAGGCTAATATCCAAAGTTCACAATAGAATGACCTATCTCACACATTATACCAAAGTTACAAATAAAGCGTTGTAACAAATAAAAGAATAAATGAATATAGGGACCTGAACAAAGATTATTAGTTTAATTATTGTCTGGTGTTTTTGTTTGCAAGCGAAGCGCGAGCCGAAAACTTTGCTTTTTAATGACCTGAACTTGGTACATTTTACGCACACTGTGCCTCTTCGTCTATTATATGTACATATATTTTTGTTAAGCTTTAAAAATCGAGGGTGGACGATCCCCCAGAGAACAAAAATCGATGGGGGGGGGGGGGACTCGATCGTCCCGCCCCCCCCCCGTCCACCCGGGACGCCGCCAATACCTACCGTTGTGTAGTATTGTCACAGGATATTTTTTTTCTATGGGATAGTTTCTTACAGGAATTGACTAAGTGGCGTTTGACCAAGTCAACTTGATTAGACGAAATGGGAATTAATTAGACCAAATGGTAATTTGACGAACTGATTGAAGACAAACATCCAACAGGGATGAAACCAACGGGCATTAGTCAAAATGGATTTATGGCAGTTTACTGCTGAAGTTTGGTAGTCGTATGGTATTCATGTGGTACTTCGTGTGGTACTATGGTAATTAGCTCATTTGCATACAATGTTTTTGTATGCACAAATCAGTATTTTGTAAAGCTTACCTCATTAATTAGTAATTGCCTGCATATTAATATTTTTTCTTTTAGGGAAATATATTTCCTAAACACAAAGTAACATCAAGAGCGATAGTTTTGACATTTGCATTATTATCAAGAAATATAGAAAATAACTAACTGTGACCAAAAATATTTTTGCTAAATAGTGGTATATATAGCAGTGTATGGTATCCTTGGGTGTCTAGCGGCAGTCATGTGGTAACGGCGTGTGGCATCCCTGAATTAATGGCGTATGGTGTTCCGGTCGCAACGGTATGTCATAATCCTGGTAACTGTCTGCGGTATTGAGGTGTGGTACTAGTTTGGGATAATGCTATTAGGTATTTTTGCTGTATGGTACACCTGTATGGTATTTTTTGTGGTATTTGAGCTAAAATACCATAGGATATCCTGTGGTATTTGTGCCAAAAAACCATAAGAAATCCTATGGTATTTTGGCTGTATGGTACTTCTGTATGGTATTTTGTGTGGTATTTGTGCCAAAAAACCATAGGAAATCCTATGGTATTTTGGCTGTATGGTACTTCTGTATGGTATTTTGTGTGGTATTTGTGCCAAAAAACCATAGGAAATCCTATGGTATTTTGGCTGTATGGTACTTCTGTATGGTATTTTGTGTGGTATTTGTGCCAAAAAACCATATGCTGTATGGTATTTTGTGTGGTATTTGTGCCAAAAAACCATAGGAAATCCTATGGTATTTTGGCTGTATGGCACTTCTGTATGGTAGTTTGTGTGGTATTTGTGCCAAAAAACCATAGGAAATCCTATGGTATTTTGGCTGTATGGTACTTCTATATGGTATTTTGTGTGGTATTTGTGCCAAAAAAACATAGGAAATCCTATGGTATTTTGGTTGTATGGTATTTTGTGTGGTATTTGTGCCAAAAAACCATAGGAAATCCTATGGTATTTTGGCTGTATGGTATTTTGTGTGGTATTTGTGCCAAAAAACCATAGGAAATCCTATGGTATTTTGGCTGTATGGTGCTCCTGTATGGTATTTTGTGTGGTATTTGTGCAAAAAAACCATAGGAAAATCCTGTGGTATTTTGTATGGTACCGTTGTGTGGTACCACACGATATTTTTGTAAGGGTTGATTTCAAGTACATGGCACCCGTTGAGATTATCATTATTTTTAATGTCTTTCACAAAACATAAAGATTTCTTATATTGACACCACTATTCAAGTAAAGGAATTTTGACGTTGTGAACCCTATGGTTTCCCCAGGAGTTATACTTAGTTTGCGTTGGTTTAATGTTATGGACATTTTGGTGACCCATGCGTGTATGCAAGATTCGAAATTGCATACAGAATGTATTGCACTCCCATATATAAATCATTTCATCTTAGATTTGAGTAAAATAATGTAAGATTTGTTCTGGGGGCGTTTCATGAAAGGACTTGTCGGACGTTTTATCCGACAAACTGTTATAAGCTACTGAAATGCTTGCATCTGATTGGCTGAAAGCAAATTTGTCGGATAAAATGTCAGACAAGTCCTTTGATGAAATGCCCCCGGACTTATCATGAACCTGTTAACGATATGAAGCTTATGACGATTCTGCTCTTTCTTGGATACTTCACGGAGAAATACCTCACAAGCTAATCACCTTTGATTTTCTCTCTGAGCGTCAGTTCCGACCCCCCCCCCCCCCTTCCTTAAAAAAAAAAAATAAAAATAAATAAAAAAATAGTATTATGTCAGTATAGATTCGGCTGCGCCCCACTCCCTCCAATATTTTTTATTTTTTATTTTGCAAATTCGAGATCCGCTGCTGATATCCCTTGATCACTTCAAAAATGGATTATTGCTTGGTGCTGGGTGTGCGTTACTCATGCGTCGAGCACTCTGGACCAACGCTGTGCATTCGTTGCGTATTTTAATATGTGTTGTCTATGATTGTATACGCTCTGTGTGCGAGTTGTTGGCAATATTCTCCAATTTTATTGCGCTGGTCTTGCGTTGTGTAGAAGTGACTGCCGCATTACTTGCTCTCCAGATTCTCTTTTCATGCTTTTTATGAGCGTTATCAGTGGCTTTGAAATGTTTCGAAGCGTCCCTCCCCTTCTCGCAAAATTGATTGCCTTTCAAACATCTGCTGCTTTGATAAGAAAAGAAACGGTTACAAAAAAGGATCGGGAAATGATTTAAAAATCTAGATTTGTGACCCATATATCATTCTTATCAACCAACAACCCTTTTTCGGTACGTCCATAGAAAACGTTATCATAGGAAGATGCATATAAACATCTAAATTTAACCCACACCGTTAACACTTTTACGAATTAATTAAATTGGAGTACCACTGCATTTCTTAATGAAAAATCCTTTAGGAGGCCCGATTAAACCCTCTTCACAAACGAGTCAATCTTATTAGATTCACAAATTCAAAATATTTATCTGAAAGTGAAAATGTTAGACAATTGCGTGAAATGTTTTATTAAAGTCTTCTTTATACAGGATGACCCTTTCAATAACGAATACTGTTCTTCCAGGGGCCCTGTCAATGTTAAGTATATCTCAATAGTTATTATAAGTCTAGAATTGCTTTAAAGCTGAACCACATTAATCAAAGCTCAAAATTTGTTTTCTTGATATTTGAAATTTAAAGACCAATAGTTCAAGTTGTTTGTCATTAAAACAATTGTTAGCAAGCTACTTTAAAAAAAGGTTCATTGAACAACTAAAAAAAAAAAAAAAAAAACTAATGATCGATTAAAAAAAAAAAATTAATTATAAAGACAGCAGGCCTTGCTTTATTTATTTATTTTTTTAAAATTTGAATATTTGTTGTTCATTCATTAAAATACAAGCAATAAAATACATGACATGTCTGACAGGTAAAAACAAAAAAGGGGGACAAAACGATCAGAAATCTACCATTTATGTCTTGTGTGTATCGTACACATGAGAATGCCGCGCAGACGATTATGTACAATCCGACCTAAATCGACAGTGGAATAAAGCCACGAATCACGACTCGAGTACGACGTTGATCTCCTCTCGTCTCGATTTCATCTCCAGGTGAGGGATTAAGGAAGATAATTTGATGTGAATCCCTCAATTCGTTTGTTCCGCAAGATAAGGAGGGTTTCATGGCTGAGGTATCGATGACGTCATGATCGTCAGGAGGGAAGTATCGTTGTGCACACAGTCGTGCTTATGCATTTGGGAAATTTAGAAGAAATAGAGAGAGATGAGGAGGGAAAGGCAGACAAAATACAGACAGGCAGACATGAACAGATACGGCGAGACAGACATACATACTTACCACGGTGGACATACAGCCGTGCATGTTAGGGGTTTATTCGTAAATGGATGGACAGGCAGACTACATTATTTGCATTCAGAAATAGAGATAGTATGTGTTTTGCGGAAGAGAGAAGGGGTAGAATTCAATAGCTCGTTTAAAAAAAAATAATAATAATGAAAAAAAATAATAATAATGAAAAAAAATAATAGTAGAAGTGCTCTGGAATTGCATCTTCATTTTCAAATTAGGCAAACTTCACTAAACCGAACATGGCCGACTGCAGGCCGACATCAAACAGAACATCACCGACTTGAGGCCGAGGTCAGACCGAACACGATCGAGTACAGTCGAAACCACACCGTACACGACCGAGTACAGGCCGAAACCAGACTGAACACGACCGAGTACAGACCGAAACCAGACCGAACACGATCGAGCTCAGGACGACACCAGGCTGAACACGACCGAGTACAGGACGAAAACAGACCGAACACGACCGAGTTCAGGACGACACCAGGCTGAACACGACCAAGTACAGGCCGAAACCAGACCGTACACGACCGAGTTCAGGACGACACCAGGCTGAACACGACCGAGTACAGGCCGAATCCAGACCGAACACGATCGAGTACAGGCCGAAAACAGACCGAACTGGAACACGACCGAATTCAGGACGACACCAGGTTTACCATGATGAACAGCAAGTTATAAATCGGTCTGTTTGGTTTAGAAATGTGACTTTGGTATTACTGCCTCTTAAGATAAAAAATTGACACTATTAAACCAGTCAAAAGTTGAAACTCGTCTTAATCTTAAGTTTATAGAAAACAGAAAGCTGTGATTCCTGAGCACCATGTTTTTAATGAACAATAATACAGTCTCTTTGAGAAGCCATATGGCAAGGTTGATCAAAATGGTCGCAAGCCTGTTGGATCCAAATTCCATTTTTCAATCGAGGACAAACCCATTTTGACCATCAATGGACAACTGAAGAGCCACTTCTTCTTGTCAATCTCCATTTGATCTTTGAGTCTTTCGAAAGAAAAGAGAAATCATCGAGCATAAGATTGAACGATAATATCCAATTGTTCTATCCCTGATAAACTTTCATTTCCGTTAGATAATGAGCACTTAATGCAACCCTCAAGGTGAAAGATCATCGGTGTAAAACTGTCTTTTTTCGATGATTGGATAGAAATCGTTGACTTCCTTCGCGGTGTTATCTTCAATATATTTGGTAACTGGCTCAGATGGTACTTTGAGAGTGCAGCGAAGGTTATCTGTTTTTTTACCCAAAAATTGGATCATCCATAGAAAGGTGAATGTACACTCTTAAAAATAAATAAAAGGTCAAATTGACCGCATTCTGGGTTCATTGGGGCCAATGCGCCACTCCCTGTCTATTGTAGCCTTGCGTCACGACCCGGAACATGGAGAAAAGCGTACGGCCCAAATTACCCTTAATTTTGGAGATTGTGCATGTAGGCCTAAATTAATTTGTGCTAATGATAAGTAGCCAGAAAATTTTACTTTTTCATCACAAAATGATTGACTTTTTTGTGACGATATTATTTATTCTTGATAGATTAAGTATATCTTCACGAAAACTTCATTGATCAATCTCGTCCAAGTCAAAGCACAATAAACCTTAAATCATGTCACATTTTGTTTTAATATTCAACATTCAATTGGTCAACTTATCTAAGGAACGCAGAGTTATTGCAACGTATTGTAGTTTCGGTTGGAGATGTTTACAAAAAGTGTCACCAGGAAAATATTGTCCGGGGAAGGCATTATTCTCCGAAAGTGGTAATCTGGTTTGGTAACACTATGGTTGAAGTAGCATCAATTTTCATGACTTGTTCAAAACCTGGATAATCTCAAACTAATCAATAACGGTTTTAGTTATGATTTTCGTAGAACGTAAAACAAAACTCGGTTGAAGCCTTGCAATCTACCGTCATTTATATCAAAAAGAGAAACCACAACAAAAGAAAAGACAATAACCCAGGACAATAATTTGACATTGAATACGTGGTTATGGCAAACAAGGCAATTTGCATCAAAATTAACTTTTCATCGGTTAGTCCTCCGTCACCTTGAGGCGGGGTTGCATTTCGAGTTTCGATGACATCAGGTAGATCCTTTAAACCTAATTCGGGATAGGTTACCTTCAAACGCTTTACCTATGCCAATTGCCTGCCTATTAGCCTGTTTTGTCATCGGTATTCTAGATTTTGGGTCGATGAAACACGGCTCACGTAAAGCATATCAATGTCAGCTGAATACACGAAGAGACAGGTGAAACGTTAGATGACAATTTTTGCCCCCTCCTACTCTTTTCTCTTTTCCTCTCTTCCTGTCTCCCCTCTCTATTCGATCATCTACACCTATTAATCGCCGTTTCAGAATATACACTTATTCAGCGGTTCGAATTTGTCGTCCCTGCTTTGAAACCGAATGAAAAATTCAACGTAAGTCATAATCATTATCTAGATGTTTTCATAAACGGGTATACGGGCGTCATCATAACTAAGTGAGGGGGGGGGGGGGGGGTAACGAAGCCCTAAAAGATACCAAACCCTTTAGCGCGCGACAATCGTGCTTTTAGATTTTGTTTAGGCCACCGCAAACTAAACAACTTTTGGTCATAAGACTGATCAATATTGGCAAAATAAAACATCGCCTGCAAAATATAAGTTATTTCAATCCATCCATGTCATTATAAGCAAATTTTTTGGCTCGCGCTTCGCGCTCGTCATGTCCACTCCCATTCGAAAGGCCAGATTATAGGTCAAAAAGGAAAGTGTTTCAGATGCGGTCGGACAGTTTTCAAAGAAAGGCTCAATGACTGATTTCCTTCTTTTTTTTTTTTTTGCCCCGCTCGCGATTCGGGCTCACAAATTATTTTCCTAAAAGGGAGGTGATCGTCACCTCGTAAAAGAATCAAAAAGAAAATCACGAGGTAAAAGTTAACGGGTAGTTATAAGGCAACATTGTTGGCTCGCGCTTCGCGCTCGAAAGGCTTACTCTTTCAGAAAAGGTCCACTTTTCAATTTTCTCCCCCCCCCCCGTAAAAATCATAGTTACGGGTTTGGTTTTAATGTTTGATTGTAGAGGAATCGCTCTGCATTTATTTTTTTCCCTTCAAACCAGCTGCTACCTTGAATCGCCCCGAGAGACTGGTCGGGCAATTATTGTCTTCAAAAATTCATGAAGAATCAACTATCTCGCTGAATAGATAGATAAATCGTTGCCGTCCTATCATCTCGAAGTATCTATATTTTCATTTCAACGACCCTAAACCTTGTTACTCTCCTTCTCTTCCCCTCTCTCTCTCTCTCTCTCTGTCGTTCTCTCTCCCTTTCTTCACCTGTCTCTTTCTCTCCCTTTCTTTATCTGTCTCTCTCTCTCTGTCTTCGTCTATTTTTTTAATTGTTCACTTTCATTAATCGGATTTGAATGATGAGCAAAGAAGTTGGAAATGGACAAACCAAGAGAAAAAAGGATAATAAGAGGATAAAAAGAAAGAAAGGGAAACCTCCAGGGATAAAGGAGCGATATCTGATTTTTAACTTGAGACTAAGAGATAGATAGATTGTATACAGAAAAATAGAGTGAATAGGAGAACAAGAGATGTAGAGAGTAACAGATAGATGTATAGAGTCAATGGGACAGAGAAAAAGAGTGTGTGGGTGTGTGTGTGTGTGTGTGTGAGTTTTGTGTGGGTGTGCGTGTGTTCGTGGGTGAGGGTCTGTGTACTTTTTTGTATGATATATAAGGGAAATATATCAAGAAAAAAAAAGATAATTGAGAATATTTTGAACATAATATGAATATACAGAATGATGACCAGTATATTCATATCTTCACAAGATACGTGATATTACATTTCTTATTATCCCTTTAAGGATAAGGAAAAATGTATATGAGAGAAAATGTCAAATTTGCATTGGCGATAATAGTCAAATATGACTGATTGCCATTAAACCTAACAAAAGAAGAAGAAGAAGAAGTATGATAAAAATAAGGAGGTGCCGTAATAGGATTTTAGGAATATTTCACGTTTATTTCGACAATATTATCCTGGAAATTTTTACATGATTATATGAGTCTTCTATGAATATTATTATTAATGCTCAATTCCAGACTGTTTTTCTTACCTAATCTGATTTGCACACACTTTCTGTATTTCTAGCGATGGTATATGTGGAATTATGCTGTAATTATCTTTCTTTTTTCGTTCTTTCGTCTAAGATTTAGTGAACATAATAATAATGTTATTGTTATTTCTGCTCCCTTGGATTCACGTTGGCTGTCCATTCTTATTAGTCTATATATAATAGTAACAATGATTTTTAATGATGATAATAATAATAAAGAAATAATTATAATAATGATGATGATGATGATGATACTACTAGTAGTACTATTATTACTACTACCACTACTACTAGTAGTACGATTACTACTATTACTACTACTACTACTACTATACTACTGTTACTACTACTACTTCTGCTACTATAATATTACTACTACTAAATTAATAATAAAATATAATAAATACTCATAAGCATGCTAATGATGATAATGATCATAATTTTCAAATATTAACATGTACTTTTAATGAGGGGGATACCATTTGATTAATAAAGATAAAATAAAAAGGATGAATAAAAGGGCAATAGATATCAGTTCGTAATCAATGTTTTTTTTTCACCAAACTACTGTATATCACGAGATGCATGATGGTTCTACAAGCATAGGCGTCGGAAGGCTCTGAGGAGAGAAAGGATTTGAGGGGCAAGCCATTGTTAATACACAATCGCTTGCCCCTCCAATCTTTTGTCTCCGCAGTGCTTTCTGACGCCTCTGTCTACAGGAACCCCACGTGATGGTCTTTGATTTCGTTTCCGATATTTGAGAATGTCAACAGAGTAAAATAAACCCGTCTCAAGTATAGGGTTATTCCCCCGGGGACCTACTGTTGGTGTGAAAACGGACTAAACCACCATTCCTGGTTCTGGCTTCCGAAGGAGTCATTAAAAATGTATAAACAAGTATTTGGAAGAGAGCATAATTATAATACGTACATGTTGATATTTTGTATTCGACACGTCGATGCTCACATTCTCTTTAAAATGACGAGTTTCATCTTATTATAACATTACATTAAATTAAATCATTTTCCCTTATACAATGTAGAAAATACACATTTTTGATATAGCTAAAATGGTTATTTGCTCAATTGTAAAATGAGCATTTTCATATAATGACGTATGTTTAATGATTTTGAACATCAATAATCATTATCATAATGATAATGGACGGACAATGATATTGATAGGTTCCTTTATAGCAGATTACTATTCATTGCGCTATATGAGTGTGGCGTCTATTATTATTATCGTAATGATTATAATAACCTAAGAACCATTTAAAAATCATATGAATGAAGAATAGCGTTGAAAGAATATTTATATATCTTGTGTGTATCAATAACTGATGCATGAATTTCCATTTCTGTTCTTTTCTTTTTGATACTATGATAATGTGTCATCCGGTGTTTACGTTTTGCACAGGAAGTTGTGGCCTCCACTGCAGGCAATTTTTTTTTTCATCAGAAAATTGAACCATTATTTGGTATTTACTTCCTATACTTTTTTTTTTTCCCCTGTTGATATCTTCCACGCACGATATCGCCAGTTACTCTGAAATATTGATGTTACCTGTATTCACCTATAATCACGCCAAAAAGCATCAACCCTTTTGCGGTTATGAATATTTTATATGTCTCTTCCGCGTAAAGTTCGTCAGGCAAAATGTCCCCCTAGAAAAATGCAACTTAACGTATCTGTCTTTTTTATTCAATCATAATTTGTCTATTAAATCATGACAAATCCACTCGACATTAGAAATAAAGTGGGTTTTACTTCATAAAATTGTTCAGTAATATATTATAAATAGTCCAAAAAGGTCACGATTATTTTGAAAGTCTTTGCTCCAATTTAATTTTTGGATACAATGTGTGATCCTGTTCAACTCACAATGACCCGCGTATACGACAATGACGCATTACCACTGGTGAAATGTTAAGGGGGAAAAAAGCTGATTTCTCTCATTTAATTCAATAATTCATCCATTCACAGGTCGACTACCATTGAGAGTGAAATCAGATCTACCAATCCAATTTAATTCGTAATCCAAATCTCCCTTTCATGATCTCTTTGCTATTTTTACAAGCGCTCACGGGGATACAGTCAAATTGTATATTGAGAGATACCTTATGACAAAAGCTTAAATTACAATGAATTAGATAACTTGTTAAATAACTTGAATTATTTTTTTTCTTCTCAAGACAGAAGGTCCATTAAGAGGAAAAACAATGTCTCAATATGATGTCCTTGGTTTATATTTTGAATAAGGATTGCTATTGAATATAAGAAAGTAAACTCGACGTTCCATAATCACTGTCCATAATTATATAGATCTCTCCCTTCTCTCCTTCTCTTGCCTGTATTCACTCTTTCTCTCTTCTAGCCTTCTCTCTCTCTCTCTCTCTTTCTCCCCCCTCTCTCTATCCTTTTTATATCTTTCCTACTTTTCTCTCTCACACGCCTTCCCTCTCTCCTATATTTCTTTCTTCCTTACACTATCGCTCACTTTTTACGAATACAGATAAATGAGAATTATTCTCTCTCACACAACAATGAATAATTATTTCCTGCTCTCCTTTAAATCGATAAAATAAGAAAATGTATTCACCATGGCAACGAAATACTGCAATCAAATATTGGCAGCAGCTACAAGAAAATATGAAACCCTTTACTCGCATGAGAAAAGAGCGGCCTATCACATCGAGAATTATTGATCGTTTGAAATATTTTTAGCTTCGGTTGAGGGAAATAAGAATAATAATATAAATTTAAACGTCTATCGCTGAAGTCAAGTCAAAAGTCATGCCAATTATAAGACTAGTGCTCGAGAGAGATTATGATATATGAAAATGGTTGTATAACAAGATATGCGGTGTGTAATTTCATCATCATCTACCGCCAGTTGCTGCCATGGGAACAAGTATATACAGTTGCATGAGAAGGTCATTTCGACGATTACTGTTATTCTTCTTTTTCTATTCTTTTCTCCATCTTTTGTTTTGGTGCAAGGTAGCATTTCGTTTCTTTCAAGCCAATGATGAGTAATGCGGCGGTCACAACTTGTCGTATGCTACGGGGCACGTGCATGCAACGTAGCCTGCGTTGCGTGCACAATGCATGCACAGGTCCTGGGTCAACTTCTGCGATGCCTGCGTTTCTGTAGTAAGGGTATTGTAAAAAAAACTTCCTGCACGTCGTACATGCAATGTGCCTGCATCATTTGCATGGTACCTGCGCTGCACGAATTTTCTACGAAATACATTGTAGGGAGTTGCACGTCGAAGGTACTGCGAGTTGTGACCGCAGCATAAGATGTGTATAAATAAATGAAAAGAGAGGAAAAGCACTATGAGAGAGAGAGGTTTAATGTCAATGTAACAGAAAGTAAATAAAGACTGTTACACTCGCCAGTCAAACCTCGGCCCGTTTATTAAGATTTTATGTCTATTCTGTTGCCTGGATTCCAGGTACTCGCCACAGCACTAAGATATGAGTGCTGCAAAACTCGGTTTGGAGTGAAATTTTCATCGCTCTAAATTTAGAGCTGAAAATTCACACGTTTATTTTATTTGGTTGAATCCAAAGAGTGCAGAAGTTAATATGAAATGGATAATATTTATTTTACTAAATTTGATAAATTTACTGAAAAGAAACCGACCAAAAATTCCAAGGAAAAAGAAAGTAGATGAAGAAGAAGAAGAAGAAGAAGAAGAAGAAGAAGAAGAAGAAGAAGAAGAAGAAGAAGAAAACACACAAAAAACAAAAAAACACTGATTAGGTCGCAAAACAGAGATTTGATTTTACATTTTCTTGGATGAAGGAAGTTAAACTGCTGTTATTACCAGAACAAGATCGATATTGTTTTAAACAATTGACTCAGATCTTCACTATATATACTTCTCGTATATCAGAAACATTCTGAATGCTATTTTTAGACTGATATACGAATCATTGTGTTTATACCACAATTTCCAGTGAAAATTAGATTTTGAAATAAATGTAACAACTTCATTAATAGACTACATGTACACGAACCGATCGTTAAAGCAAATCGATATATTTTCAAACATTGGCCCAGATTTTTTTTTATTAACATAACTCAATATGTTTATACCATTTTCAAGTACATGTACTAAACACCAAATTGAGATTTTTAAAAAATCTAGATGATTATGCTAGAATCAATGCTTTTGAACTCTAGATTACTTATTATACATGTATGACTTATATTTCGGTGTTAAATAAGAGTGGAAATAATATCAGATATATAATGTTGTCCAATGAGAGTCCTTAAACTCTTTATGTTTTTTTATTAGGTCTATATAATTACATTAAGAGTGGCATCATTTCATATTATGAATGAGAGCGCCGTAAAACTATAACAACAACAGTGTTAAAAAAAATGTTTTACAAGAGGACATTAAAAAATCTCAAGAAGTTTTGTAATATTGAGATGTAATAATCAAGCAATTGTTTAAAAGAAGTAATATATTTTAAATGCTATTGGTAAAATGGAAGTACTGTAAATAAGGTCTGAAATAAGACGTTTCATATACACAGTTTATATTTAGAAAGTATTTAGACAGATAATATTCGTAAATCATTTCCATTTGACTTGGAGACGGTCAAGGATATATTGTTATGTAGTTCTGACTGTGATATCTAAATATGAAGAAAGTTGTCGTATTCCAGCTTTCTTTACAAAATGCTCTCATCATAAAAGACTTTTCTGAGGAGAAAACTGAAAGAAAATGAAAGTAAAAAATCTTTTAAAACACTCTTTTGTTATGCCATTTTAGGCCTTCAATGTTTGCCCATTGAACGTTCCTATACCAAAAAGTTTAAAAGACCAAACACCAAGTGTGTAAAATCAATCGCATCCGGCCTTGGATGGGGGAAAGTGGAGTAAATGGAAGAGCAAATGGTGCCAATAGCGTTAGAGCACTCGAGGGAAAATGGGACAAATATGCGTGATAATATTGATATTTTATTTGCTCAAATCTTCAAACGGAAAAAGTGTCGATTATTTCGTTATAAAAGAAAAATTTCGGCACTTGAACATCTGCACGTAGTGAGGCCTTCGTCTTTAATATAGTTATTATGGTTGTAGGTGTTTCGCTTTTCATTTTTTACTATGAGTTTGGACACAAAGTACGTGAGACACTTTTGGCGGGAAATATAATAGCAGGCAGATGACATAACACCTTTTGGTGGGAAAAGGGAAGGGGCGGAACAAATAAAGTGAGAGAGAGAAACAAATTTTCTTTGTGCGGTGTTTGGTGTGGTGTGATCATAGATAAGTTATGAAAAAGTTCAGGTGTTAAGTTAGAATGATGATTTGTTTAACAAAATAACACCTGTGTGTTCTGGTTTACTTTGAATATTGAATTTCTGATGAAAACATTAAACGAAAGTTTTAGCCGGCTGTCTTCCTTCGGTACTTCTTCAAAAACTGTGACGAGTATATTATTGGCATCTCACATATTGCATTTTAAAGTGTTTATGTAATTCTTATAATGCTTATAATTTTTTGTTCATTTGCTGTATAAGCAAGAACACCATAATTTGTAACCATCCAATTTTTGGTATTCTTGTATTTTTGTTTTGTTTCGGGTGTTGTTGTTGTTGTTTTTATTTTAGTTAATGGTTAACGTTTTATTCCTCAGCTCACACCTTCAAACAACACCTGACAAAAAGGGCGAACAATAAATACTATTTTTCGCGAGTTTCTTTCTTTCTTCTTCTTTTTTTTTCTTCTTTCTTTTCCCTGCAAACTTTCGTTTGTTTGTTACCAGGTTGGTAGTTGCAACAGAGGTTTTCCTTTTCTTCTGGAGATGATGAACTTTACCATAGAATGGGGTTTTAAGGAGGATCTTCTAATATTGAAGGGGCTTGTTCTCAAAAGCTGTTCAATTACGTGGATGACTCAAGGAGATCATCTGCGGGCGATGTTAAATGGGCCGTGTCAGTATTACAAAATGGCCGAATTAAATACGCCCACCTCCACTGAGACCAATACATTATTCACACGGTGGTTAAGATATTGTTTAATAATTCAAACCTGTTGAGTGCACGTAAAAGAGGAATAAGCTGCTACAAATTTTGAGACTAGTTTGTAGAGATTTGCGTCTTACACTATTTAGCTATACTGTAAGTTCGGTTGCAACATCAACGGTAAGGTCCAGGATTTTGTAGGGGCGACTGGTCGGCTGACCGTAAGATTTTTGGGGCCCTTTACACTCCCGTTCACGACCGTTTAAGACCTTCTTTTCGCAAACATGGGACCCTTGTCCTCCCTTGATCCGCACCTGAGGTGCATTTCATGAAACAAAATATTCACTGATTCTCACTGACAACATACTATTATAAGCATGAATGCTTGAATCTGATTGGCTGAGAGCAAATTTGTCGGATAAAACGTCCGACAAGTCCTTTCATGAAATGACCCCCCCCCCTCTGGTGGTATGTTGGTGCAAGCAATCCAATATATCATCGTTATCATTACGATCCATATTATTTATTTATAATCGACCATGGATGGAATTTGGTGCTTTACGTATTATACTTGTAGAGTCCTTATTGATCGAGCTCTCATATACACTCAATGATTTCCCGTAACAGACGTGCATTATATTTTGACCTAAATATCTGACTTGTATAGGGTACATGCAGGTAATATGGACCCCCTAAGCTCATTTCCCTAATTTGCATAAGATTGCAAAATGACACACAGTCTAAACTTTGTTTATATGAATCAATAACTACTGCTCTAACTTTTATTGTGAAGAAAAACAATTATCACCAACCCCCCTGTCTGCAATATTCAAATGTTGACGTCATTACCAAAGTGCCCATATTACCTACATGTGCAGGTAATATGGGCACATGTATTTAATGTATGTTTTAAAAACTACAATGACTCTACCATATCTGGAATTTGCTCAAAATATTGAAAATCGTTAACTTTAAAATATCATATGAAATTATAAGACCCTTCAGTCAATACTTTGACTATATATTTCATTGTTTAGTATTTTGTAAAAAATTGCTTTTTTTAAATATTATTTAAATATTATTTTCATTATACAAGTCAATATAGGCCTAGAATAAGTTATTTATATTAATTATATACTGTGAATATACCCCAAAAAGTCGTAGCAAAGAGATTGATGCCTCATCCCAATACTAAGTACCATAATCATTTCCGCCATTTTGGATGGCCCATATTACCTGCACCAATGTTGCTGTGTCAGGCAAGCATTCTATGCCACATTGCACCCCTTCACTATAACAAATTGACCTCTACACGCTAGTATGATTAAAATGAAACTATAAGCTTACTAAATATACAAAACAATTGAGGTTACCCCCTCAAACACTCTTTCACCATCACATTCTGTGAAATATCAAATTTTACATCAGGGTAAAAAAATGCCGTATGTTTTACGTACCTTGTTGGTTTTCAGCAATTTTCTCAGAGAAATTTCGGCATCAGATGCTCTCACGACGATATATTTTTCGTATACAGTTCATATGAACAACATTATGGTGCTCACACCGGTCACCGGTCACCGGTCGACGGTCACGACATGATTTGCTTCAGGTGGCCCATATTACCTGCTGGCCCATATTACCTGCATGTACCCTATAGGAATTACTATTTAAATCTACTTTAGTTAATAAGGCAATTAATATGTATTCGATCTCCAAAGAGTGCAAAAAAACTTGACCATCGTTATAAATAAACCTAATGGATAGTATTGTATTAAACCACTGTGGAGAGAATATTTTTCATCCATGGTATTGCATTGTTACCACAAGAGTTTACGATTATTGATAGCTCTCGTAATGAGATTGTCACACACGTCACAATACTATGAATGAAATGGATTAATTTGAATGAATTAAGACACACGGCAAAAACCTTTGACCAGTCCGTGGTATAGCGTAATTTGTATCTATTTATTTTTTTCTCTATTTTCATTATTATTATCATTTAATCTATCTTATTTTGTTTTATTTCATTTGATTATATTATTTTTATTTTTGTTCTATTTTTATGTTTTATTTTTCTATTTCATTTTCATTTTTTTTTAATTTATTTTTATTATATAGACATGTTTCATGTATATGTATTTTTATATTTCTATCTTATTTTTACTTTTACTTTATATATATTTATTTATTTATTTGGGGGGAGGGGTTGCGGTCTGCAAGATCGATATGACTGCGCTCAATCTAAAAATAATTCATTTCCAATCATAAGCCAGATTAGAAATTGCATAACGTCCCTGAATCTACTAATTATGTTTGTTTTTTTTTTGTGGGGGAATTGATATGTCTAATATAAAGCAAAATTCTTCATAACACATTCACAGCTCCGTTTGCAATATTGTTCTCACTAATATGATACAATAAAATACAAACGCGAGAAAAACAAACATTGTCATCAGAATTTTATCTAGGGGATGTTTCATTCCTTTTCAAGGTCGAAAACAAAATTTCAACTAAAAATCGGGTCACACGGCATGGAAGATAAAGAACTGAGATATTATTTGAGTGTCGTTATTTACAATCCAAGACAAGTTTATTCCTTATCAAACACCGTTATTGTAGTACTCTTTCTAAGTGAGGGAACTCACTATAATAGCTCTATATCGTTTATATCCTGCCCCTTCTCATTTCAAATCCCTTCATCAAAATTATATCCTCTTTACTTCTTGAATATAAAAAAGATTCATACCATGAAGGCTAATTGGAATGTGTTTCCCGCCGGAATTTCAAACACAAAATGTCGCTCGAGTGATATCGCCTGTGGGCAGCAGTTCATGAAATTGGAGAAGTGGAAGTAATTTATATGTAGTTCAACTTCAAGAGAATTTTGTTATTTTTGTCTAATTCTAGTTTGTCTTTGAAAGCACCTTTTTGAGTAATGATTGATGATTGTTAAAGCGTTTTTCTCTTGTTTATCGCCACATACAACATGCACATCTTATTAACCGTCTGTACAAGGTTTTATTTTATTTATATTTATATCTTCTTTTAATTGTGTGCTTCTTTTAATACAAATCTTAGTAAACAGAAAAAAAACAACATAACACATTTCCTGGACTGCAGTTCTACTCAATTGCGTCAATAATTAGCTGATGAAAACACATTGTACTTTTGTTACAGTGCTGGAATTAACGATAAAATTGCAATTAGTGTATGCAACATTTCTTACGCTGATTTTGATGCATGTTTTTTCCCCTAAGTCTGCTGAACGTAATCGATGTTGTGTAATTTTGTAGTTGGAATCTTGTATTAGTGCTTGCATCATTGACTCGGTCTTGTAAGACCAAGAGGGCTTCAAACGCGCATTATTAATCACTCGAAGCAACTGAATAATGAAGAAAATCTCCCCGAAATCACGTCTTTGTTTCTTTCATTGGCGATATTTCGATTGTAAATATTTCAGGACGTGACTTATGAACACAATTAAAGAAATCTATCAATTGTAGCGTATCAACAACGAAGTGTCCATTCGCTTCATGAAAAAAAAAAGGTGTTTTCTTTAAAACTATGATGAATCTTAAGGGCCTGCAATATTTCCACTCGTATTCGTCTAGCGGTGAGCAAAATTTGCCGAGTAATTTGTCTAAAGGGGATGACACAGCTCTTAAAAATCTCTACCAACAAAATAAATGAAATAAAATTTGAGTATACATTTTCAGCTCTAAATTGAGTAAAGTTGAATAGCGGGATTTCATATTTGATATTAAGAGCCCTTCATATAAGCAGCCTGCCAACAAAAGATAAGCACATTGGTACTTGGTATAATCTGGTAACTGCTATAATTTTTATTTCATTTTTTTCCTTTGGGGGATGGATGTGACTATAATGCTATTATATCTATCAGGAATGTTTGACATTAAATAATAAGACACTCTTAACTTGCCTCATATGCCCTGGTTCTGAGTAACACACCAACCCCCCCCCCCCCCCCAAGTGTCTGCAAGTACAGACTAAATTTTACACTTTAACACATTTCAGTCGAGAGTGGAGGCTAGCCTCCAAACTCACTGTCTGTGCCTTGGTGAGAGAAGAAGCTACACTACACAAATGAATCTAGTTCTTTACTTCAGACCCTACAAATCGAACACCATGGTCTTGTGACTGCAAACTAACCCTCAAGTGCATCGTCTTTTAATTTCGCACGCGTGGTAGCCAGTCTAGACCAGGCATTCAGACACAACTTAAGTGTGGCGACTGGCGACCACGCCTACGCGACGGAAATTAGAATTTTGAAGAGGTGCTCAGCTCGTTATGCAGGCTCTGGTGATTATAAATGAAATATATTCAATTGTTGAAGGAAGTTTCTTACTGACCAACTTTACCGGCGATGCCATGAATACTTTTCTTTTATTGCCGATTTACCTAATGTAGGCCTACTATAATTTGAAACGAGTTTGCACAATTATTTTAAGGCAAAAATTTAATTATGTCGAGGAGTATTGCAACTGTTTCTTTCTCAGTCTCTTTCTCCACTTCTGTACTACTACTGCTGCGACTATTACTACTATACTACTACTACTACTACTACGACGACGACGACGACGACGACGACTATACTACTACTACTACTACTACTAATACTACTACTAAACGACGACGATGACGACTATTATACTACTACTACTACTACTACTACTACTACTACTACTAGGCCTACTACTACTAGGCCTACTACTACTACTAGTACTACTACTAGGCCTACTACTACTATTAAACGACGACGACGACGACTATTATACTACTACTACTACTACTACTACTACTTTACTCTATTACTACTATTAAAATTTCAAGACCATGAATGCTTTTAATTGCATTATAAGTCTTGTTATAACCATTTACAGTTTTTATACCATCAATTTAACTGTTATAGTCGTTAAATGAAAATTGTGTAGTCCCATTTGTAGGGCTTTCTGTTAGTGTTGAAGGGCTCAGCTGTACAAACAGTCTTGTTTCCCAAGCTATACTATTTTACATCATCATGAGTGCGAGCTCAAAACACCAAGTTGTCGTGCATTTTTTTTCCTTTCTTTTTCATCGATCAATTTCGCATACATTGAACATAAAAATGTCAATATTATTTAAGGGTCGGGCATTTTAGAGTCAGAAGCGTAGGCAATATTTTGTAAGGCCAAACTCTGTTTTAAAATGACCTATTACTTTTATTTTCGCTGCCCTGAAGTGCTTGAAATGACTGCCTTTGTCAACAACGAAGAAAGGTATTTGGCTATAGCGCATATGGTACAGATACAGTATAATAATTTACATATTCATTACCAATATCTCACTGATGCAGAAATTATATTACATTGAGGTCTATATCACGATGAGTACGATTTGTAATAATATCGGGGGTTATTTTTGGAAGTGATGAAATAGAAATGGACATTTTGAAGGTTAAAAGAATAATGTATGGAGGTTTTATGAGAATGCTGGGGAGTATTTCATCAAAGGACTTGTCGGACGTTTTATCCGACAAGCTGTTACAAGCTACTGAAATGCTTGCATCTGATTGGCTGAGAGCAAATTTGTCGGATAAAATGTCTGAAAAGTCCTTTGATGAAATGCCCCCCTGATTATGGATCCGCTTTGTCATTTTGTTTGGTATGATGGTTTTCTTTGATGTTTGACTTATGTTTGATTATAATCTATGTTGTTTTTTTCATTTTTTAAGTGATTATGATTTTCATCAACATACCGTATGGGAAAATCATGAAATGTCATTGGAATGATTTTATATTTAGAGAAGATTCTAATATGCATTAACCTTAATGTGACTGGAATCATATTTAAAGAATCGCTTTTAACCAAAAATTGTGTCAGAAAGACCTTATTATCATGGCGACCTCGACTCGAGCCTCATGCTTATAGAGATTGTCGCCTCCTTGCACATGATTTATATTATAAGACTATTTGTATTATGTATTTTGAAAAAGGAATCAAATGTTATTTCCCTGTCCATTGGGGGCTATACCCGATTCCGTGTCAACTATGGCCAAGTGACCCGGAATCGGGTCAATCCGACACATGCTTTTGGTGACTGTGCTTAGTACCATTTATTCCTCCTTCTAGATATAAATACTTTGCCTATACTCAAATCAAAAGATATAAGCCCGTTGTAAAGTCGTTAAAAATTAAAAAATTATTCCTTTGAGTTTTACTGATATTTTTTTCTCTCTTTATATCTTCCTTTTTATCTCCTTGCAGTAGACGGGGGTTGCCATCCAATAAACAGTATATTACAGAATTTAGAGGATGAAGCCCAACGAAGTAAGTAAAATTACATTCAATTCAATTTTAATGTTAAAATATAATAATGTGAAAAACAAATAATACTTATTCAATATTAAGATAGTTATACAAACTTAGCCAATAGGAGAATAGTGAAATTTAGCAAAGTCATTGATTTGTAAGTTTCAACTTTGCTTAAAAAACCAATTCCAGTAAAAGATTGATAATTTGTTTATTTATTGTAGTTACAAAATATTGTCGAAAGTGGGAGAAATGGTGGTAAAAAACAGAACAAACAAACAAAAAACATCAAGTATAAAAAGAAAGAAAGAAAAAAAAAAGAACACAATTTAATTTTAAAAAAATATATATATATATTGTAGTTCATCTTGTCAATCGTAATATTCTGATTTTATACTTCCGATTTAATAGCCTACTTCCAGTCGTTATCAGCATTTGAAGTGATTAGTACAGCAGCAACTTTAACTGGATGTACAGTGGCGATGATAGCTATGTCACACCAACAACCTTTAGCTATGCTAGTCGCTGGTTTCACAATGCTCTTCTCAGGTGCGTATACCGTTTATACAGTGCGTCCCAGAAGAAAGTAAACCCAACTTTGAGAGCCTCATGTTAAAATTTTATAGCTTAAGTGAACTTGATATTTATTTCGTGATAAAGAGTAACTTATTTTCTATTTAATGATACCAAACTTATACCTGTGTTGTGATGGATGGCTGAGCACTTGGGCTTTAAAAAACAAGCGTCAAAATTCAAATGTTCCAAGTTTGAGGAGAAGCAGCCCTTGCATTTCAATAGACCAAGAAATCCATTGTCCCTTATGAATGGACTTATGATGGCTGACCTCACACAAAGAAAGCCAGGATTGCTTCTGATGAACTTGGAACAATTTGTTTTGGACCAAACTTTTTTAGAGCTCGAGTGGTCAGTCATCCTTGACAGCACAGGTATAATTTTGGAATCACTGGATAGAATATGAGTTACTAAAAAATAATGACACTTAAGTAATAACATTTTTACACGAGGCTCTCAAAGTTGGGTTTACTTTTATCTGGGACGCACTGTACAAGGTGTATCAAAATAAAGGCAAACAAAATGTCTGACGGGCCGCATTCCAAGTTCATATATTTTGGAAATTTATATTTTGATTAAACAAGAACTCGTCACCTTTGCAAAGATGCATTTTTGCCTCCCAGATGTTAGGCATAAGTGAGTAAATTGCAAATAAAGGGAAAAGGTACAAATTCGACTTTTTGCAAGATTTCGATTTTATCTTAATGACAGCAATAACACCAATTGGATTTTGTACCTGTTCTCTTCATTTGCAAGTTCAAGAAAGGCATTATTGTGAAGGAGAGGGCTTTTACATTCACTACATGTTATAATTGAATAGGTAACATCAATGAGTTGGCAATATGGCCCCCTAAAATCTGATTACCTTTATTTTGATATGCTCTATAGTAATCTGAAGGATCAAAAGTATCGCTAGACCGTTTATAAAGAGTGTTTTGAGTAGAAATTTAAAGGGATATTACACCAAAATTGCCGCCAAATTCTTGATATAAGGCCATTAATTTGGGGATTGCGTAAGCCTACAGCCTTTAATAAATACTTTTACACCACTGGTGTCTCTATTGAAAATCATTGTCATACTCTAGTGCCATGTAACATAAAGATTTACGATCGATAAAAAGATACGATTGATTTGATCTCGGTGGCCTCATTTTGGAGTGAAAGTACAGTCATGGATTAAGATCAGGATATGATTAAGATTAGAGTTAGGGCTAGGGTTAGGATTAAGATCATGAACTTTGGGACACCCTGTTCATGATGAGGCTACCGAGATGAAATCGATCGTATCTTTTTAGCCATTGTAAGTCTTTATGTCACAGGGCTCAGATACCATGAAAAGAAGAGAGCCTTTCCTTTCCCCCTTATTAACCTCCTCCCCTCCGTCTACCTTCCCTCTCCGCATGTCTTCTCATGCTATGGTAGGCAGTCTCAATTGTTCACCATATCAGTAGCTAAGCGCTCTTATCAAGGTGTCAGGAGTGGGATTCGATCCCAATTACATTTCCATTATGACATCTAATCCAATATTATGATCAAATATTTATTCAGTTTACTGCACCCCTCCTCTCTAATCTTCATTTAGTTTCTTGTACTTGTATCCTCTTCATTTCATTATGAATCTTTTCTTCATCCCTACATAAACGCGTACGTCATCTCATAGCTCAAGATGCTATCAAGCACATTATGTCGCTAACCAGGGGGTGCTTAAACCAAGTCGCTCGTAAAGCTACGAATGACTTTAAGAACGACTGGTGAACAATTTATTTTGCTAAATAATTGAGCACTCAAGAACATGTTCCAGTTGTTCGTAATGTCATTCGTAAATTTGGTGAAAATCCACTGGGCCTTCGTTTTTCGGTGTCAGGAGTGGGATCTGAACACAGATATCATTGGCATTAGGAGATCAGAACCAATTTTATAGTTTTAATATAAATTTTTACAATCTTTGATAAATGTAATTATGATATTGATTTTTCTCTGATGATCTTATTTGTATGCTCGCTAACCAGATGACATGTAGGGCCTATGCAGTATACATTCCTTGTCTCTGGTGATCATATAATTTATGCTATGTGTATTCTTAATCTCCTACCCATTGTCCATCTCTTCAGGTCTCTTCATGCTGGTAGGCCATCTTATGATGTTGACTGCTCATCAAGAAACCGGGGACATGGAAAGTGCGTCGGTGTTCGGGGAGTACTTCAAAAACGCAGATTCATCCAACTACGGCTGGTCGTTCATCGTAGCCTGGATATCATTTGTACTATGCGTATCGGCGGGCTTTACCGATTTCCTCGTCTACCGCAACTTCCGAAAGATAACGGACGAGCTTCACAACACGCCCTCTCGCGTCAAGTACATGCAAAGACAGCCGCCAGTCAACCTGGGCCCAACAATATGAAACTGGATTATTACTTCATTGTATATATGACATCAGAGTGACGGCCAGTATTTATTGTATATATTAAAACAAAAACACGATCGTCCTTTGTATTTTTGATAAAAGATAACTAGATTGATTACCATTGGGTAATCAGGAAATATTGCTATCAGTTTTTCAGCGAATGAAGTGATGATCCATTGTGGATGGATGACGCTATTTTTTATTGGACACCCTGTATATAAGAAGACGAGTTCACGATGAAAAGTTTTGTCCTTCTAAAATTCATTGACGGCAAAATTTTTGGAAGCAAAGCCGCCTCGTGGAAACCTTTCATCTCACCGTCAATGACCCGACTTCAGCAACTTCTTTTAGGAATATTTTGCTTATGGAAGTACAGTCTCTAGTTTCGATTAGCTACCAAGACAAAACGCTTAATGGACCAGGGCGTTTTAGATTCGGTTTTTCAGACAGATTATTGAGTAGGAATGTTTGCTTTCATGCCAGACAGCTAAAGAAACTATAAGTGCCTTATCTTACTTATACTTTATACCAAGGACAAAGCGCAGACACAGGAACTGAACGCTGATTGGGGAGGAGAGATCATTACAAGAACATCGCACTGCCGTTGAGGGCAGTATGCTACAAGACAAGAATGTTCAACGATCCTCTATTAATTCTTTCAACAACAAGGAAAAAGAAAAGCATTGTGGCTGACATTTTGGAGATTAATATTCATTTGTATAATATAATGTAGCCTGTAAGGTAGTTTGCAGGCACAAACCTATATGGTGTTCGCTTAGTAGGGTCTGAAGGAAAAGACTAGATTTACTTGTGTACTAAAGCTTCTTGAAACAGACAGTGGGTTTGGAGGTCAGTCTCCACTAGGCCTCAACTCTAGACCGAAATTTATTTAAGTGTCAACTGGAGTCTGTGCTTGCAGACTACCTCTGAGGTGTCAACTAGTTGTGTAGAGTTAAGTCAATGTATTGACATCGCGTTCGGTATTTTAATATGAAAATGTTCAACCTGCTGAACCAGAGAAACTTTAATTTGTATAAAAAGGGAATTTGACCTTTTCGTCAACTTTTATAACAAGCTTTAATATATTGTATATAATTATTATGCGCAATGTAATGTTATGGTAACCACGTTTAAAACCAACATTTTCAGAGTATACGTTTCGTGCAGAATCGCTTGAGACGTATAGGTCCGTGGTCGCGTGGTATGATCACAAGGTCATGGGTTCGATCTCCATCTTGCTTCTGTCCGCACAGGTGTGGTTGGATTAACACGTGCGGCTCTATCAACTGTCGGCATGCCCGGGGTCACTCGGAAAAGTGCTACCCATGCGCGTCCACACACCTTGAAAAATGGACTCTAAACGTCTCATTGCACAAAGTCGTATTTGAACCACTATTCGACATCAGACTGGAATAAACATACCCAAAATTGAGTCAAAACCGTGAAATCTAGTGCCTAAAATAGCGATTTGAGCTGAAAACACCCCTATTTTGATGAAAATGGCTAATGTAGTTGAAAACACCCCTAAACGTAGCTAAACGTCGACGACGCCGTAAAGCTGAAAACAGACATTTCCGACGCTTTTGGGGCACACGCAAGCATATGTGGTGAGTGATCCCCCCCCCCCGGGGTCGACATAATGCTCCCGTTGGTGGAAACTCTCTTTAATTTTATAAAGTGCAGAATATCGTAGTGGAGTGCACATACAATAAGTGGGTCAATCATAAAATGTCAAAATTGAAGTTAACTGTTACAAGTAAAGCAGATAAATTTATCAAAAGTGATAACCGAAAGGTGTTATTTGGGTTCAAGTCGTTATCGAATAAATTCAATTCGCCTTGTATTTCTGTTTACAAAACTAAAATTCAGTGTTATTGGTTTATCACTTCCTAAAGAACATTATTCAAGCATTGACCTTTTATTATAACTCTAATCTCTTCCATCTCTTACTCAATTGGCTCCAGAATCTGGTGCAGATCATGGAAGAGATGAAAGAGAAAATAATTATAGCTAACCGATAGAAGCCTGATAAAACGTCAATGCATTATTGTTTATAATTGAGGTAATAGGAATGAAACACATACAGACTTTCAAATGCCGTTTGTATTTTGGGATGGTAAAAACGAAAAGGGTCAACAAATAGATGCCATTAATCGTTGTTGGTTTTTTTTAATCATAAACCGAAGAATTAGGTTTGTTAACAAGCTCTTTACGGCTCATGCTTCATTAGTTGTATTGTTCCTGTTCTCGTGTTGATTACTTATTTTTTTTTTTTTTAGCTTAAGGCATTAGTGACCATATCATCATCGCAGATTAGCTCAACTATAAGCATGATTTACTGAATAATTCTCCAACTAACGATAAATGGGGGGGGGGGGGGCGGGGGGGGTATGGCGGGGGGGGCTGTAAGGGTTTCTCCGAAGAAGAAAAAAAAAATTATTCCAAAGGGAAACACAAACGTATGAATTTCATTTAATTGCCAGCTCTCGGATCGGGAAAAAGAGAAAGAGAGAAATATATCTATTCGTCAAATCCATCACGACTATATCAATTAACTATTATCTACAAATAGACCTAACCATTAAAAAATATTGCCGCATTAAGGTCATTAAGATGCACTCAACAGCTTATTAAAATATGTCCATGATAGGTTTGTGGTCACACCAAATATTAATGTAGGCTATGTCCACGTAAATTGAGTTCTAATTGCGGCTAATGCAATACAAGTGGTGATTGTGGGGAGGATAGTTTGCAAGATGAATATTAAAATGTAGCCAATGTACAGAAGCGGGTCCATAGATTTTGATTTTTTTTTTTATGGGGCATGTACGGACGGTAATTTTTGTGCGTGTGAGGGGGGGGGGGGTGGAGGTAAGCGATTCTATAAGACTCAAGAAAACAGAATAGATGAATATTCAAGGATGTAAAGGTTTAGATATTTTGAGAGATTGATATTTTATGGAAGAAACAGTTCACATCACAAAACAACCCTAGGGGAATTCAAAAGTATCAACATAGATCATTTTGATGACGATCAATAACAAATGTCATACCGGTTGAAAATTACCTCCCGAGAGGTGGGGGAGCCTCGGCATTAGGGGTTACCATGGAAATCCCTAAACTCGGGCCTCTCAGAATACTATGGATAATAATAATAATAATATAGTACACTTTAAAAATGTTAAAGCGTATTATAATATTATTATTATTATTATTATTATAATTATTATTATAGATAGTAGCAATACATGCACTCTGATATGGAGAGTAAAAGGAATTTGGTAACTTTGTGAAGGCTTTCAACAATCTAAGATGTAGGGCATTGAGTGTATTATGATGTATCCAAAACAGTCCTGAAAATTCGCTTCAATAGTATCATCATTATGCTCCACAAAAAGTGAAACCATATTATGAGTGAGAAACAAGACTCATTTTCCTGCATAGACTGCAGTGTTAGACTAAAGCATACACTAAAAAAAAAAAAAAAAAAAAAAAAAAAAAAAAAAAACACACAACAACGATGGGTCAATTTGACCCAAATTTGGATCCATGGGGCACACTTTATTTCGGGTCAAATTTCCCAATTCATCTGGTAAGTCCTAATTTCATCCGGAATGGCGATCGGCCCCCAACTTCACTTGGCCCTCATTTTGTTTTAGAGTGTACCCCAGTACGATTTTATAGAATTTTTGGTCTTCGCGCATAGATATCTTGATAATAACATCATCAAAAACCTATTTTAAAAAAAATCCTGATAAATATGCACAAACATCAAAATTCGGCAATTACTAACTTAAGCCCGCCTCACACTGTGCGATTTGCTGCGATGCGATTTTGGAGGAAAGTGTTATAATGTTTGATAAGAACACTCAAACAATGAAATTCATGCTTTCCAAAGTTCTGGGTATTCCTCTGAATACTAAAATTAAAATTAACGGCGATTGCGAACCCCCCTCTCTGCATAAAATCAAATTGCTTCCATATCGCAATGACGTCACAGCGATCTTGCGATTTTAAGCTAAATTGAACTTTACTCCAAATTAAAGGCTCGATTTGGAACAAAATTTCGATTACAGTATTCCTGTACGAATTTTACCTCTCATAAGATACTTTTGCATGTTTTAAAATGTCACATTTTATAATGCAAACTGCCATTTGTTCTAAAAATCGCATCGCAACAAATCGCACAGCGTGAGGCGGGCTTTAGCCTCCTTAAAACCTCATCGAATCCCTTTAAAGGGACGCGATTGCTGAGTTTGATACATCGAGAAAGCTATTAATTATGTTTCGCTTTCTCTTCACTTCACATAATTCCGTCTATTACCATGCATTAAAGGCGGTGGAGTCATCGAGTCACAAACATAAATTTGTTGACTCCATCGCCTTTTAAAAAGTAAATACCGGGGATTATCATGAAAGAACAGCGAACAGAAATTAAATAGTGTTTTCTACGTTGCAAACTCTAGGTTCGAAAAAGTAGTGTTTTGAGAAAAGAGAAAGGATTTGGGGAGGGATGGGGGGGGGGGGTACATAAGTAATGAAAGCAGAGTTACTGGGTTTTTTGTTTGTTTGTTTTTTATGTAAGGAGATGAAAATCAGAGGCTTAGAAATATAATGTTATTCGTACCTCATAATTATGTTTGCATGAGATGTCTTTAAACGCGGGCTCATAAATAGCATTTTAACGATAAAGGCGCTATTATGTACAAAACAAAAAGTAAAGTTGTTATCATTCATGCTCAGTGTAAAGATAGAGTCTTCGTTTTGTACTATTCTACAAGTTTGCCGTACGTTGTACAGTAAATATATTTGCGGCCTTGTATAAAAACAACTCTCTCTCACAGGCAAATGAACGAATGTAATATTTTTGCCTTTTACGGTCCTTCAAAGTACTGCATTCTTGTAAATAATTGTTTACATTAAAAAACATTTAAAGCAATGTCTATATTCTGGAGTATTTACAATGTTGTAGCACCGCTGTAAGTATATCAAACAAATTACAAGTGTCATGTAAAGCGCACAGAAAGCTATTATTTATATTTTTGATACGAGTATATTATTGTACTGTTAAAAACATTTATAACCTGTATGGTCTTCTTCAAAAGGTGGTGTTGTAGTTTTTGCATCCGCCCGATGGTGGCGTCCTGTTCCTTTCATTCTGCAACATTAAATGTTCTGTATATAGCTACATATTTTTGTCGTCAATTAATAGAGATTGTTGTGGAAGAGGGTGAAAATATGAATAGAAGATCGATTTTGTATTCAAACACAGTTTATATATATTATATATATTGATAACGAGGTTGGAAGAACAATTGTTACAGTGAGTTCTAGTCGTTTTATTGATAATTTGATTAATACGAATTTTGATGTAGCTTAAAAGTGTTGCAAGCTAGGTCAGCTTAAAAAATACCGCAAAATAATTCCCAACGTCAAATATCTTTTGCAATGTTAATCTCCTTCAAATCTGAAGATATTGGAAAACTGATATAAGATAACGCCATTACACAGAGTTTATAACAAGAAATTAATCGATTTTGTTTTTGTTGTATTTTAATTTGATTTACGTAAAAATTTCATATTCATGATTATTATGAAAATGTTTATTATGTCTATTTTCTATGTTAATTATGACTGCGTTGTTAATTGTCTTTCATTATACAGTACGACCTAACCTTTATATTTTACAATAGATGTAGCTATAACTTTAGGGGCATTATTGTAGTCACTGAGGCACCCATAAATAATTTGTGGTTGGGGTGGATCGAACAATTATTATTTTTTTTGTCTCTTAGAAACTTCCGATAAAAAGAAAAAATCTCAGGATTTTCGTATCTTTCCAAAATTTCTATAATTTGAGGGGCGCGACAAGCTCTGTACCTGTCGCATTGCCTCTTCACCTATCAAATTACTCGTAGATTATTGCCCAACCACCCCTCCGCCCGTCTCAACGTAACTCAGATTAAAAAAAAAAACAACTATAGATTCGTTTTTATTTTGTACAAAGTTTAGATCGGTCGGAAAAGTGTCATTGTCTTTGAGGTGTATAGTCTTTAAAAAAGACACACCCGTATATAGGAGAAACGTCTGCAGTTTACATTTTCCAATTAAGTAACTTTATGTTAAATATACGCATTGTAATATGAACTCAATCATTTACGCGATATGTATTTCATTAAAACCATTGTTATCATCATCCAAAAATTGAGTTTTTATATGGTTTTACAATTTGTTTGTTTGTTTTTTTAATTTTGGGATAGTGAGCGGATAAATTATATATGACAATATGAAATGATGTGGTTTATGCAAATAACTATTAAATTGAGAAAGTAAATGAGAAAAGAAGGGGGACTGATTGGAGTTAAAAGTAAAAAAAAAAAAATAATAATAATAATTAAAAAATAACAAATCCATGCCAGAGATAATGTAGAGGAGATAGAATGTAAGAAAGAGGTTCCAAAGATAGACATCATAGCTTATCTAAGCTGCGGTAATATTGAAGCACCTCGACACGACATGATCATAATATATTAGAAGGAAAAAGAGAGGGATAGAGAGAGAGAGAGAGAGAGAGAGAGAGAGAAAGAGAGAGAGAGAGAGAGAGAGAGAGAGAGAGAGAGATTAGGAGAGTGAATCATTAGAGAATTATCAAAGAGACAAAGATAGAAAAAAAAAAGTACAACGAATTTAAGGAAGAGAACAGTGGTAGAACAAGGGGAAGAACGATCAAAGAGAATGAAAAAAAGACATATAAATTTTTTTTTAAAGAACAATTGGCAGAGAGAATAAGTAGGTTAGAAAAACATAACTGTATTTTTTTTACTTAAGAAGTAATATCTGTCTTTAATCTTATTCTCCTTACATTTAAAAGGGGAAGTTTGCCCTAAAATCAAATTATTTTTTAAATATCATACAGGAGCAGGAAAACGAGGGAAAGATATTGACAGTTCGACAAAAATCCATTAAATAATAACGAAAGCATGGATGTTCATAATTTTGATATTGTGACGTCACTGGTAAGCAGTTTTCCAGCCCTGTGTTAATCTAGTAAATGCAACAAATTGGACTTTTCCATGGTTTTTGACGACGGAATATATTATTTCAGGTTACACTTCGTAATTCCGAAGGTTCGTTATTCCGAAGGTCCATTATTCCGAAGGTTCGTCATTCCGAAACACGTAAAATGCCTATACCTCGATGTTCGTTTATCCGAACATTTGTAGCGTTATTCCGAAGGTTTGTTATTCCGAAGGGACGTCATTCCGAAAACGAAATAGGGTTCGTTCTTCCGAAGGTTCGTCATTCCGAAAACGAAAAAGGGTTCGTCATTCCGAAGGTTCGTCATTCCGAAAACGAAATAGGGTTCGTCATTCCGAAGGGTCGTCATTCCGAAAACAAAATAGGGCTCGTCATTCCGAAGGTTCGTTAATCCGAAAATAAAATAAGTTTTGTAATTAGTCCAAAAGTGATATAATCTGTGGCGAAGCCGAGAATACTTGAGGGCAGGCGTGTTGGAGGGGGAAGGGTATATCACCTTTACTGTTCAATTGTTATGAGGGTGGAAAGGGGTTGAACTATCGTTACCAGGGGCGTTTAAGAATTCTTTCAAAGGGGTGATCATAGGCTTATGGGACTAGTTCATGCAAGAATCGTCGCCCGAAGTGTAAATTTCGCTAGGGGAGTATTGATGCATTTTGAAATTGTTTTGTACAAGTTCAAAATTTCTACTAAAAGACTCATTCTTAATTAAATGTCGCCCTGCGGGGCGGGGGTGGGGATGGGGGCTTGTCTGGACCAGAATATGAGGAATTAACACCTCAAAAAAAGGGGGACGATTCCTCTTTTTGGCTGGGGGAGCGGGGCAAAACTGCCGTCCTCAGCGCCAGCATACACTTTGAATTCAACTGAAATAGTCAAGAAATAAAAAAAAAAAATTGACGGTTGTATCATGTTTATTCGTCGCTACTCACGAGTTTCACGCAAAGCGATCATCAGGTAAATAGCTGTTTTCCAACTAATGAAACATTAGTACACAAAATACACGTGTATCATCTTCCGCTGAGACTATTATGCATAATATCTATTATTTTTTTAATTACAACACCGTTTTAATCACTAAAATAAGTTTATTTCGTTTTCGGAATGACAAACCTTCGAATAACGAACCCTTTTGGTTTTCGGAATGACGAACCTTCGGAGTAACGAACCTTATTTCGTTTTCGGAATGACGAACCTTCCGGAATGAGGAACCCTATTTCGTTTCGGAATGACGAACCTTCGAATAACGAACCCTATTTCGTTTTCGGAATGACGAACCTTCGGAATAACGAAACTTCGGAATAAAGAACCTTCGGAATTACGAACCTTCGGAATAACGGGTGCTTACCTTATTTCATACGGGCATGTATATAAACATTGATTTGATGATATATTGAAGTCACAAGTGATAAACTTAATATTTTCTTTAAAAATGCTAATTGATTAAATCAACACAACATAATGGGGCCGCATCTTACAAAAAGACTGACTTCAGAATTTTTTCCTAACACTTACAAAAACATACAAGAATCGATGATCAAATTATACCTCTTCTCCTTCTCACATCATTAAAAGTCAGGATTTTTAAAATTTCTCATTCTAGAACAGGGTTTATTCTCTCACAACTTTTTTCAAGGATTTAGAAATTGGATCTCATCTCTTCACAGTAAAAAATACACGATTTAAATGTCTAAATCATATTTCCATTTGAAATAGTTTTATTTTTGCTTAAATCATCTCTCCACATGGTACAATTGTTGTTTTAAACATTTCTCAACAAATATATCCATTTTCAGTACATCTTCAATACTGTACACACAAAAAAACATCAAGCCTTTGCTATTTATAGTATCTCGGGATCATGACCCTTGGCATGTAAAATATATATATGATTATTTACATCTGATCTTATAGACACAGATTAACACAACAAAACAATAGATTCACACTATACAATTTCATAAATTATTCAATTTCGTTTTGCTTCATAACAATTTGCATTAAAAAAAAGCAAACAACATAATAAAATCTAACAACAATTCTACAAAACGTCAGAAGTACTCAAAAACTTCAAAACATAACAATGACATAAAATACGTAGAAAATTAATAACGGCTATAAATAAAACAAAGTCAAATGGGTCGCTTTGTCAACATGTCGATAAAACATAACAAGTCAAACAAATAAAATGTACAGCCTTACTTTCAGACAAATTTTTGATGAAAAAGAAAACTCTGTATCACTCGTTAAGAAAACATACACATTATGTGGTGCAAATAAGTTAAATACTAAAAAGATATCTGAATCTTTGTTTAACTCTAAATGTATCAAAATGATATTGGGTTTCAGCCCGAAAAGAACAGAAATAAAAATAATACAATTCTTTTAAAACGACTCTCTTCTATATTTCGTATTTTAAGGTTTTAATATGCAAATATGGTCGTAAGTTTGAGCGATATATAATTAGTACAATCATGAAAACTTCCTGCATTTAAAATTATTTCCATTTGGATTAATCAAACATTTATCCTCATGGATTGTGAAAAAAATATTGTGTTTTATTAACTAACTATTCGTGAGAATGATTCTACAATTCCAAAATTGTGTAAACAATGCAACACACATGTAGTTTGATCATACATTAACACCTAATATTCTATAAGAAGAATGTTTCAAAAATAAGAGTTGCAACATGATGAAAAAGAGAACTGACAATTATGACACTTTTCATTGGAATACCAAAATGCTAAAACGTTAATATAAGGCAGAATAAATTGAAACATGAATAAACGCTTTAAATAACCCATTTCTATACTCTTGTAATAAAAAATAGGTCAAATACTTAGAATTGTGCTAATATTGCACATGGTCTAAAAATACTCTTAATGTCCGTATTACATGTAACATGTACAATGCGGTAGTGGCAAAGCTGTACATCTTTACATTTGACTTTTCCTTTTTCTTTGGCTCAGTGAAAATGGATAATATCCACTTTCCTTTTCCAAAACTTATATATATATATAAAACTTATATATATATATATATACATATACAAATGTAAAACCATATCTTGTAAACCTGCTAATTTTGCAAAAGAAAGAAAAAAAATTAGCTTCACAAAACCTCTTTACAAATATGTAAAAGATTCCCATTACAAAAGGAAACTCTCTTTCCTAACATGGCAAAACTTTCATCAATTGTTTATCTCAAAAACAAAGAAATAGTCTCACAGTACTGTATAATAAAAATCATAATTCCTCGATTGCACATATATCATTAGGTGGAGATATGTGCTTTGAATTTCAACTCACAATTACATTAATGCCTCTTAATTGCAATACAAACAAATATATACAATAGCATTGCTTAAATTCATACTCCGTTTATTTCTCTCATTATCATTCTGAGTTCAAAAATTTGAATTTTTGACATTATTGAAATCCACTATTCATACTTGTGTCTTCAAATAATTTGCAATAATGAGAAACATTATTCTTTTGATGAGATCAATAAATCAAAATTTGTGACATTTGTCAAAAATCAATTATACCATTCCTCCATCAATTCATGATCATCCGTTTATAAATCTTACAACTACATAGTACTTTCTTGAAGTAAATACTGACAATATTGATTTGGTCAATCCGGTTTTACAATGTAAAGCTTGAATCACATATCACTCGAGGCCCTACACAGCTTGTACAAAAAAGCCTTTTTGCTAAATGTTCATATAAACCACACTATACAAATATGGCAAAAACAGCTTTTTTATTTAATCGCTGCACAGGCCTTGGGGTGATGTGGGATTTAGGCTTAAACGTGGACAAACTGGGCCTAACAATCTGAACATTTTTGTGCCATATATCAAAATCAATTGGCCCCTCCAATTATTTTACTGATTGTTAATTAATATGGTCTGTTGAGAGGCAGAGGGACATTAACTCTGTACTACATGATAAGAATTAATATCCTTTTTGCATTAACCATAATTATACCATCTGGCTCTGAGGGAACCCCCCCCCCCCCACATCTGATTTATACAATTTCTCACATGAACTCAAAGCTGTATAAGTAAATGAGAGAACAAGACATAAAAACTTTAAGACGGATATTCTAATTTCAATGTTGTAGATCAAGAACCCACATAGAGGTCTCTAGATTTGAGCTTCATTTAGTTTAAAGTTAAGTCAAAGGTCGGTCCAGTGGTTGGTAGGATTGCCAGGATAGTGTGACCACTGCCTTGGTCAGAGATACTGGCGGCTACATGTTGGTAGAAGTTGTCACAAGTGTGAACCATCATATTGCCGGATTTTTAACTGGAAATACATCACAATGATAATCACACTAGTTTAGTTGGCATACATGGCTGACCATTGCCTGGACCAGAGGTTCAAGCCAGATAGCAGCCCTCACCATCATCATGAGGTACTTTTAGCTGAATGTACAAAAAGATGGTCATACTAGCTTAGTTCGTATTGGAAGGTGACTGCCCGGATCTCAAGTTCCAAGTAGATAGTAGCCCTGGCCATTATTATGAGGGACTTCTCGCTCAATGTTCGTTAGAATAGACAAAGTAGCTTAATGGGCAAACATAGTGTGACCGCTGTCTGGAACGTAGATTCCCGCCAGATAATAAAGCCGACAACTGTATTCTCGGACCTAGAGCTGTACATCACATTTAATGGGCAGACCCGGTGTGACCACTGCCTGGATTGTAGGTTCCCGCCAGATAATAAAGCCGACAATTGTATTCTCGGACCTAGAGCTGTACATGACATTTAATAGGCAGACACGGTGTGACCACTGCCTGGATTGTAGGTTCCCGCTAGATAATAAATGTCATGGGTCCTGACGATTGTATTGTAGGACCACTAGCTGTGTCTACGTTGTATTCAATGGGCAGACACAGTGTGACCACTGCCTGGATCGTAGGTTCCCGCCAGATAATAAATGTCATGGGCCCGGCAAATTGTATTGAGAGACTTTTTACCGGACGAATACTGCTTGTAGTCATCTAGTGACAGCACCTCGCATTTGTGAGAGATCGTCTGGACATCGTTCTCATCAACGTGTTGAGAGAGGTAAAGCGCCATCTATTAGGGAAGATTAAATTAAAATAGGAATATAGTTAAAATGGATTGATAGCCAGGGTGGAAATAAGACTGATTAACTTGTTGCTCATCATTATTGTCAAGATTTTTCTAATCATTGTCTTCTACTCTAACATGCATCACCAATAATTATTGCTCTTCAAAATGCTGGGCAAGATTTTGATATTACCTGCAATGGACAGAAGTGTATCAGATCAAAGGAAGTAGGTGTAATGTATTTCACACCACACTTTGAGTTTCTATTTTTTTCCCATCATGATTCCTCTTCTTACTACTGATGATTATTAATGCCTTTCACTAGTCACAAAACAAAATGGCCGATATGTATGGGCCCGTTCTATCTTTATTACCTTTCCATCATTGGGTTTGCGTCCTCCTTTAGTCTCCTCTGGATGGTAGAACCACTTGACTCTGACTACCATCATACCACCCCACGATTCCCACATGCTCTCGATGCGACCAATGTACGGTAGGTGGGGGCGCCCTGTTGATAGGAATATGGCACACTCTCCGACCTGTAAATCAGAAACAAGATGTTATTTCGTTTGAATGTCTGTAATATTTTTACTTCAATTTCCATTGCAATATAAAACAAAGAAAAAGTGACTGCATCCATTATGCACCGGACTTTAAAACATGTAATTTCAGATACAGACCGATGTGACCTTTGACTCCTGACCTGATTACACCAAAGAAAGTCTTCCCCTGGTGTTATATGCTATCATCAAAGCAGAAGATCATTTGTTTAGTGGCTTTACAGTTATTGCACAAAGAAGAATATTTGGAATGTCATAAGCAGGCCTCAATTACCCTCTATGTACATGTACCTACTCTAAAATCTAGTCATTAGCCTTCCTGTGTTGATAGATACCAACAACAAGTTTGGATTTAAATATACATCTCAAAAGGTTCTTGAGATATTGACATAATGAAGTTGGAAAGAAGCTGAAAATGCAATAACTTACCCTGATGATCTCCTTGTCTCTGACAATGGACTTATAGAAGAGTTTACGAGCTTTGCCTTTGCTTCCTCTTCTCTGAGTCGCCTTGCCTAACCAACGCCAGAACTGACGCGGCGGAGAAAATGCAGCAGCTGAAGTAAAAAAAGTGAATTTGATGGATAATTGAAAAGTAACAATAATGATATCACACTCTTTATAATTATTATAGTGTGAGGATACAAAGAGCATTTTATTATAAATCTGTTTGAGCTAGCTACCATGATAAGGTGCACTGGCATAAATCCCTGAAGTACATTGTATTCATCAGGGGGGGGGGGGTGGAAATTACATAACAATACAAAGTATCATTCCAACTTGATGAATAGAAAGCGCGAGCGGATTTATGTTAGTGATAAGGTGTTCTAGAATTTACAAGATTTCATTGTATCAGGTACAGGTGATAATCCTAAAATCATTAGATAATGGAAAAAAATATTAAAGAGATTGAGCAATAAAATATTTCATGTAACTTATCAATTTTACAATGTTCTAAGACGAAAAACAATCAAGAAGTTAACAGTAAATTAAATCTTTGTAAGTTATTTCTGTGAAACTAGCATAGAAAACTGCAGTCACAATACATACTGTGAAAATGTGTCTTTATCATTCCTTTTATCTAAGAGAAAATTATAATTCTTTTACATACCTTGTACATTAGCTGAAGACGAGAGAGAACTCTTTTTCTTCTTCTTCTTCATTTTCTTTTTCTTCATCATGGTATCAGCACTCTACAACAAAAAAAAGAGAGAAAAATGCAATTATTCTTTATAAATCAAATACACCAGGGCATTTAAATTTCAGATTGAACACTGATTCTCGAATTTGAAGGTAATATCTGCAATTCATGCAATTACTATACAAAAGTTAGGTATTAAATAGGTGTGATGGATTATCAAGTTAACTAGATCAGCATTTTGATAAATGTATGTATTTTGATAATGTTGCAATTGAAGAAAAGTTATTTCATATCAGAATGTTTATTCTTTCACTCAAATGCAAAATAGTAATATAAGGCAGGTTTGCAAAATGAAAAAAAATCTGGGGGGCGATTCACTAAAAGCTTAAATCAATCCCAAGTGGGATAAAATCAATTTTAGGATCAATAGCCATGTTATAGTTCCATTGGCCCGTATTTGGGATTGATCTTAAATGTTAGTGAATCACCCCCCAGGGTCTTTAAAACAAAAGGAAAAAAATGAATCATTTGAGGATTAAGAACAAACCTTTGTATAGTGATCACTCTCATCATCACTGGAGTCATCAGAATCAAAGCTTGCCATAGCATCACCTCCAAGACCTTCAGGATAGTCTAAATCATCAGGGTAAACCTCTGATGAATACACTGTCTCAATCTCAACCGTGCACTTGGCTTTCCCGCTTCCTCCTCCTCCAAGCTTCTTCTTTGGTCCTTTCTTCCTTCCGCCACCACCGATCATCTTCCGGTCTCTATCGGTGGACAACCCGGATGTTAGTTTGGTCTTCTTTGATTTAACGGCAAACGTCTTGCCTTGGCTCTTTGCCAGCATCTTCTGGTTGAACTTTGATGATGAGGACATTCCCTTCCGCTTCTTGAGCTTGGTCAGTTTGCCCATCTTCTGCTTAAGCGACGAGCCTTTGAGGGATGAGGATTTGTTGAGTGAGGAGCTGGATTTGTGCAGGTTGGATGAAAGCGAGGAGCCTTTACTGGATAGACCCTTGGTTTTAGCTTTGAGTTTAAGCTTGGATTTATTCTTCTTGTTGAGGAGTTTCTTGGATTTCTGGTCGCCTGTCTTCTTGAGCTTAGGTAGGGATGGGAGGAAGACATCGTTATCTCCCTCAGATATTCCATGGGCATCGTCCTTACTGCTCTGAGACCTCCAGGAATATTCTAAAGAAACAAGAAGAAAAAATACAGAGGTGGTTATTATACAGCTAATGTAAAACAATGTGCTGTTTTATCTTTTATCATCATTAATTAAAAGAATAACAAAATGAATAATTGTCTCGTTTTATGTTGCCCACAATTCACAGTTGATAAAAGAATGTGTTCATATAGCGGACATGTTGGTTAAGTGTTTAGAGTGCCAGTTCATGAAAAGGTAGTCATGGGTTAGATCCCTGGCGAGGTCATACCAAAGACTTTAAAAAATGGGGCCCTCTGCGTTCTGGCCTGGTGTTCGGCATTTCAGATTAGAAAAGGGTAATAATAACATTTGTTATGCAGGGCCTGTAGGAGAGCAGTTGTCAAACTTGAAGTGACTACCCAGGGTAAATAAAACATTATCATTTTTTTTATTGTACCTCTTCTCTTTCCATCCATTCTGTCATCGATGTCATCCGCCTTTACAAGTTCCATTTTCCACTCATTGGTAGAGCTGGTCTCAGAAGGTCTCCTGCGACGCTTCCTCTGAACCATGATGGGTGAGGGTTCAAAGTCTACCAAGGGGAAGTCCTGCGGGAGCATTCGAATGTGATCCAGCGGGATGCGTCCTGAGTCACCATCATCGAACTCTACTGTTGTGAAGTTGGAGTCGAGGGTAGGGTTTGGAGACCCTTTAACCACTGTTCCAGGGTAGAGGTACTTATACTGTTGACTCCAGTAGGCACAGATGCGTGTTCCTTCTGGAAGGTACCTGGTGGAAGATGGCTTGACATCCGCAATGGCCTCTTGGAGGATCTGCTCCTGAGAGAAGACATGAGGTCGACTGCCCCGCCCACCTTCAACCACAACACCATATACATCAGGCGGTTGGATGGCTCGAACATTCCCGGCATGGAAGAGTCCATCGATGGGTATCAGAACACGAAGACCATCTTGAAGTTCGTCTACAGATAGCACACAGTTGCGTGGGGCTGGTGTAGATGGTCTGTCAACCAAGGAACTCAGAGGA
Organism: Paracentrotus lividus; assembly: GCA_940671915.1. Taxonomy (NCBI): domain Eukaryota; kingdom Metazoa; phylum Echinodermata; class Echinoidea; order Camarodonta; family Echinidae; genus Paracentrotus; species Paracentrotus lividus. The sequence continues at coordinate 38,726,382 of CALNVZ010003430.1, read as the reverse complement.
ACATTCTCGCCGTCACTGTCGCTACTGTCAGTCAACTCCTGCTCTAGAGCCTTGAGAGCCATCTCCAATGGGTTTAATTTATCGTGAGTTGGTGATTGATCTTTCTTTTTGGCTTTCTTTTTTAGCTTCTTCCGCCTCATCTCATCTTGGGGTCGTCCATCGTCATCCTCCTCTTCGTCTTCCTGGGCGCTGAGTCTGGTCAGCTTCTTCCTCATCTGCAGAGGATCGGTCTTGAGGGCATCCAGGACACTACCGATTTGAGAGACCAACCCACCTTGGCTGTTGGACACAGCTAAGCTCTGTCCAAGAGCTGAAGACTCTGGTGCCTTCTTCATCCCTCCTGGAGATTGCAGGACTTTCCTTCTTGCTGGCTCTATCAACTCTGCTTTCCTCTGAGGGCTGATATCCCGAGACTGAACCGGGCTGATGTCGCTTAGGAAGATCCTCTCACTCCTGCGCCGACACCAGCTTCTCTCATCAAACTGAGGAGTATGAATAGAAGATGATGATGGACCAGTGTGGTGGGGAGAGGAACGATGACTGCTCCTGTTCTCATTCTTGCTGTTCTTGTTGCTTCCTGTAACCTGTTTCATTTTCTTGGAAGACATGCTGGATGACTTGGATTCTCTGTCTGATTTACTCCCTTTCTTCAATTTCTTCATTACTGTCCCTGAAAGATACAAGTATGAATAGAAACAAGAGGTTAGCTTTGCATTCGTGATAATCCTGAAACTGTAATGTAATATAATTATTAGTTTTTATAAAATATTTTTGTTTGTTTGCAAAATGGCAATAACGGAAATTTCCCAACCTACGAATTTGACATAATGGGCTCCGACAGGTGAAGTACAGTTTAAGTGCTTTTCTTTCCTTGCATTCAAATTGAAATGAAGCAAATGCTGCATTATGTTAAAAAGACAATAACAAACACATTTTAATAATTTTTCGAAATTCTTATCAATTTTTTTATTGAAGCATTTTAAGCGTATATAATCAATTAGACAGAAATCAAAAGCGTTTAACTGATAAGGAATCAAACAAGAGTACTCACTTCTCTCACCGTTAGCCGACACCATCTTCTTCTTCATCATCTTCATCTTCTTCTTCTCGCCGACCTTGCCCATTCCGGTCTCCTTCATCCCGGATGACGTTCCTTTGCTCTTCTTAACATCACCCATTCCCTTGGTCCTTCCACCATCGGATGTTGACGATACCAGCGACTTGTTCTTATCCTTGATCTTCTTCTTCTTGATCTTGGTGGGCGTGGCACAGCAGGATGAGGATTGATTGGACGAGAGCTCAGCCAATAGGGCGAGCCCCTTGTGGCTGCTCCAGCTGCTGGGTTGGGATGAAGCTGTGGTGGTTGCTGTGGAAACACCATCCTCCAAGGTAGAGTCACTGTCTTCTCCTGGTGGAAGAAGATGGAAGAAATAGGGTTTGTGAAAGAGCAACTGAATATACTTTTAACCAATTCTAGGACAACTACCCCTTCCCACACAATTACCCCAGCCAAAAAATCATTTCATCCTACACCTAACCCTATTTCCGAGGGTAAGATTTCCTAGTGGGAGGGGGATAATTGCCCAAGGGGTAGTTGTCCTGATATGTTTGATTTCATAGCCTTATTAGTTTACAGTGTAATTTGATTTTTAAAAAAAATACTATTTTTGCTTCCATACACCATTAGTTTGAAAGCTAAGAATATATGATTGAGTAGTTTTAAAATATACGAAAACCATTGAAGAATTTGATATGAATTATATCCGTATAAATTCATTCTGTCCATTTTCTACTCTCCCTGCAGAGACGACCAGTATAACTAAAAATTTTGAGATGAGGTTGTACTTACCATAGACATGGGAGATAAGCAGGCCAGGTTTCAGTTTGTTCTCCGCACTCATCATCATCTCAGGCTTCAGGGCCATTCCCGTGCTTGTGCCGATGCTGCTGGCAGCTGGAGACGTTACCCTGGAAACACCATCCTTGGATTTACTCTTCTTCTTCTTGCCACCAGACTGCGAGCCAAGCTTGCCCTCTTTGTTCTTGAGCTTCTTTAGTTTGGTCTTGGTCTTAATCTTGGGTGATTTGGGGGTTTTGGTGGAAGTGGAGGAGAGGGAAAAGGGTGTGGTGCTCTTGGTGGGTGTGGCCTTCACGGGCCAGATGATGCTACCAGAGTCTGTGTCTGCAAACAAAAACAACAGATGGAATATTACACATTCCGGTTTTTTTTTTTTAGTACTGGATGAAACTTAAGACCTCAAAGACAATGATAATTCTTGAAGTAAAGTGCTATACGACAATGATAAGTTCTGAAATAAAGCCCTGAAAGACATTGATACATGAAGGTTCGGAATCAAAGCCCATCAACTAAAGAGTCTCTACAAGATCATTTAACGACAAAACATTATACAATACATAATGCCAAAAGTTTTGAAAGAAAGGACAACAATCGACAGCTTGTGAGCCGAGAATTAGAGGATACATGCATATGAGCATAAAATTGCTTCTCTGGCAAACTCATACCAGTATGCTTGCTAAATTTCCCAGCAAAAGGACTACAAAGGTTACAATACCAAGTAAAAAGTATGCAACAATTATTTTGAAAGCTCACAAATCGTGAACAGAGCAAAGAGTAGTTTACAGGACATGCTAGACATTGGGTATGTATTTGCAACTTAAAAACAAGATAGGGAATAATATATTTATACAACATTTTCTTATTACCTGATGTAAAACAGTCGTGACTGGTCAGATTAGAGAGGTGTTTCTTCTTTGAGATGTGTGATTTCTTAGACGATATGTCCGACCTAATGGGTGACCCTGTACGCTTCTTACCGGTCTTGGAACCTGTGGAAGAAATATGTGACGGGAAATTAGTTACGAGCAAAAGCATTGAAGCATTGAAATATTGAAAATTGCAAGTAGCTATTGAGGCAATGCTGTCTTATTTAAAGTGAAATTATTGTGCTAGTCATGAGATTAAAGTGTGACAGAAATGTCTATAAATGCTTTGGAGAGATTGATAACAATTCACCTATTAAAGCATTATTGTGTACTGCAAAGTTTTTGAATCACGGAAATGCCAAGAAACAATAGGAAAGTTCACAATAATTTTGTTTATCTTTCCCACTACACTAGATTCCCTCTAATGACGGCTGTAATACCTCTTAATATCTAACTCCTCTACTCGAGATGTGTGATTTTTTTTAGATATGCCTCATTCAAAAGAGGATAGGAGCTTATGATGGTGATAAAATGCAGGAGGTAAGTAGCATAAAGGCAGGTAAATATAGGGAATAATGAACGAGCTTTGAGATATATATCAGACACAAGTCCCGGATGAAAAAGCAGAGAAAATCGGCGGAGAGTAAAAAATCATCCGAATTTGATAAAAAAATATTAGACACTCCTTTTATATCTCTCAAAATCCACTGGAAAAAGCACAATGTTTTCTAGCTGTTGTCAGAGTAGGCATATATTCAAATGTAAGTAAATGTATTATTTATTGGGAGTTTTAAAAGATTATTCAAATGGTTGATTATTTCAATGTGCATAAAAGCCATTCCAAGCATAGTAAAATTGGGAATACATATTTGTGCAAGCATAATATGTCTTTAGCATTTGTTCATGAGGGAAATGTTTTGTTAGAGTATATATTAGCTTGGGATACTTTGTTGAGGTATTTTTTTTTTCAGAGGAAATCTATTTGGGTGATAGTCTACATCCTAACACATGAGCAAAATTGTTATTTTTATTTGTCTACATTTCATCATGACGACTGACCTTTGACCTTCAAGGAAGTTAGCTGACCATCAACGCCTGACTTGACAGAGAGAGGTTTCGATTTAGATTTCTTCTTCTTGATGTGAGGTTTGCCTTCACCTGAGCCTGACACTTGTATTGGTACTCCATTGGAATCCAACTTGCTCTTTAATTTCTTACTCTTCTTACTCTGTAAAGTGAATGAGAAAGAGTAAGGAGTATGAAAAAAAGCTTCAGAAATGGGAAAAAAGGTACAAATTACATTATTTAGTCTTGGATCATGGGGAGGGAGCAGGCACCCCCTATACAGTCTGTGTCAAATAAAATGGTACAGTTAAAAAACTGTATGAAAATTAATCACATTCTAAAAGTGTTTGATAATTCCATAAATTAGGAAAATCAGGCTTTCTTCTGCAATTTTTTTCATCCCATTTGGTGCTGTAGATCTTGAAATATGACCAGTGTTCTATGATCAAGACAAAATTTACTTTACCCATGCTTTTCTATGGGTTTTGCACATAATAGCCATGAATTCAGCGCACCGAAACAATAGATGTGTGCAATTTCGATTAAGTCATCGCCGCACACAATTTAGCATAACTTTTGTTTTACGGAAGCAAATTGTACAAAACAAAGTGCATCAGCAATAAGAATCTTTTGGCTTTAAGTTGATACCACATTCACACATCATTTGAAAAGATTTCATACCTAAATATTTTTTCCCCGACTATACCATTTTTTTTTTACACAGACTGTAGTTTGGAATCCACTCATTGATCATACATTTTAATCTCAGACAATATACAGCTGTGCAACCACCCCCTTCCCATTTCAAAATCTTAGAACCCTGCTGTCATTCAAACAACAATAATATAGGTATATTTTTGGACATGTGTTATAATAATGATAGTGTAAACTTCTAGAGCACACACAACAACCAAGGATGCTCATTGCGCTAGCTCAGCAACAGTTCTCTTGAATAGGGTATGCTACTTGTGATAAAACAAACAAAAATCTGAAACAGAGTCGCGTCTTTCAGATTGCGACATTAAATGTCAGTCCCCGGATTTAAATAATCTTATCTGATTGCTATAAGTTGCACTGATCTTTAGGGTACTACATACCAGTTTTGTGGTCTTGTCCTTCTGTTCTTTGTGATGTTCTTTTATCTCCTTTTGATGAGGCTCCTTTGGTTCTTTATTCTCCTTGGGTTCCTTCTGGACCTTAGGTTCTTTATGGTCCTTCTGCTGATCTTTCTTTATCTTGTGTTCTTTCTTCTTCTTCTTCTTGGGTATTGCCACAGGTTCTTCTAACGAAGCAGCAGCCTCCAGGAGGACAGTTGCAGACGAATGTAATGTCTTTACCTCCCTGTGGATAAAAAAGGAAATAACAAGATGAATACAACTGAATATCCCACAACCTTCAAAGGGATTCTGGCATCGAGTACAAGGACAACTACCCCAGACATTTTCCCCTAGGACAACTAGCCCCCTAAAATAGGGTAAGGCTTGGGTGTAAGATTAAGTGGTAGAGTTTTGTGGGGTAATTTCCAGGGGGGATAGTCTTGAACTGTTGGTATTGTGTATTTACAATCTTTATTTTTGTTCATTTACAAACAGCTGCAACTACATCTTCTTTGTAAGGATAGTCTTAAGTTTCAATGTTGAAGCATAACCTAAACAAACTTTAAAATATACTTGTAAGACATGAAAGGTTATAAATATTGTGATGAAGAACTGTACGAATGATGATAATAACCTACCCTTTGTAGTGTGTTTAATATAATAACAAACAACAAAATGATTAAATGTCAACAACAAATATTTGATGCTTGTGATGGAACCTCTGTTTGGAGATGGTCATTGTTAATAATTCATGAAGATTTTTAGTTATGAATGTATCTCTGATTTTACAGCTTTCTAATGTACAAATAGGACCTAAGATAGTACATTTCGCTTTTCCTCTTGTAAGAGATACAAGATACAAATCTCATAAACAAGGATAATTGATATCTCAACTTACTTTTCTTTGGGAGCTTCCTTTTGGGCTTCTTTTGAGCCTTCTTCAGTTGCCTCTGTGCTAGACTTGCTGCTGAATTTTCTTTTTCTAGGTCTGCCCCTTCCTCGTCTCTTCTCCACAGTAGGGCTACTCTCATTCTTGGAGTCCTCTCTTGCACTTTATAACAAATACAAAATAAAGTTAAGTAAATATGTTTTAACCCTTTTGTTCATAGAGTAATACCTGCTTATGTTATCCAACAAATCCTTGCCTAATAAGGGTAAAATAATCTTATATTCAATTATCAATATATTCAATTAATTTATAAAATAAAATTATATCAGATTTTAGCTGGAACCTTGAACATGTTCAATGAGACCTAATAAAATTGAAAAAAAAACCCCAAAAAACCTTCGTACAGCATGTCAAATTAACCAGTGAAGGACTGAGCCTGAATATATTCGAGCTGAGGTCTATGGGAAATGGTGTTGCAGCCAAATCAACTTTTATTCAACAGGTTAATAGCATGGTACAGTCTGTCTGGCATTACAAACTTACTTTTTATCCTTCTTCTTCTGTAACTTATCCAGTTCCTTCTTCTTCTCCTTGTACTTTCTTTGAAGTTCAGCCAGTTTCATTCTCATCTCAAGCTCCATGGGGTTCATGTTCTCAGCAGATCCTAGAGGAGTTCCACAGGCAGAGACCTCACTACGTCCTGGAAGTGAAGAGGGTACAAGAAAGCTGTCAAGCTCTTGCTCTAAACTGATGGCTTGAAAGTGGTAAGCACATCACAGGAGAGGTGACAAGAAAATATATTTTCAAATACATTGTCAGTTAAATGCACAGACTACTAACCTTAAAACCAAATACACTGACTGACCAAATACATCTAGCAAGAGGAATATAAAAATATTTTTAGATTACACATCTGTTCCAGATAAAAAATACTGTCAAAATCATTATTTTTACAGTTTTTTTTATTCCAACCAATTTTGGTCATTTGTCATAGAAATTCCACTTCAATATAAGGCTATTTGTAGTAATGATTTAGTAACTAGAGGAATCCTTGACCATGCATGGTCAAAATTTATGCCTCTGCCATTGTCAGATCAGAAATTTGTGCCACATTTATCTATTCATTTTCCTTTATACAAAGACATCTTTGACCTTGACCTTTGACCCCAGTATGTGCACATGTACCAATTATGAAGATAATCTGCCAAACGGTTCTCGAGTTATCATGAGAACGAGCTATTTTCACCTATTTATTGATCTCTGTGACCTTTGACCTTGTGACACCAAAATCTATTCAGATTATTGTTGCCCTAGTATGCACACATGTACCAAGTATGAAGATGATCCATTACATGGTTCTTCAGTTATTGTGAGAACATGCTATTTTCACCTGTTTATTGACCTCTGTGACCTTTGACCTGTGGCCTCATGACCCCAAAATCTATTCAGATTATTGTTGCCCCAGTATGCACACATGAACCAAGTATGAAGATGATCCGTTACACGGTTCTTGAGTTATCATGAGAACAATCTAGTTTTACCTATTTATTGACCTGTGACCTTTGACCCTGAGACCCCAAAATTTAATCAGATCATTGTCATCCCAGTATGCACGCATGTACCAAGTATGAAGATGATCCGTCAATCGGTTCCTAAGTTATCGTGAGAAAGAAGGTGGGACGGACGGACAACCCGAAAACATAATGCCTCCGGCGAGACTTCGTCACGGAGGCATAAAAACATAGTAATATCTATGCATGAATTTCCCTAATATCTGCATACACAGTAGCACTTTGACCAATATCGGTAATGCAACTGCATCTCTCTTGTGCCCTCTAAACGTTCATGTGCAAATATATGATTGAACTTTATTCAGTTCATCCTCTCTTTTAACATAATCATATCTCTTTTGACATAGTCATCCCAAAGTCCTTAAAATTTCTTTCACGCTTTGACTCGCCTTATCAAAATTTTATTAAAAATTGTCTTCATCGCTCAAAAATTTGCATTAATAAAAAGCCACACGGAAAAGTTCTATCCCAAAGACATCTTAGCATCCCAATTATAAAAAAAAAAATTAAAAAAAATTGCTTAACCATTCCTACCATTAGCCTCTTTCTTGATTGTGATTGGGCATCTGATCTTGAGACTGAGTTCACCAGGAGAGATACCAGCAAGGTCATCCTCGTCAAGGTCACATCCTGCATTAGAGGTCATCGCACTGACTGAGTTACCTTGCAGGGGAACGTTCGATTCCGTTGTGGTGGACTCAGCGTCATCCATCTCGTCAGAATTCTCTGTCCGATGTTGTTCTGTTTGGGAATCGACAGATACTCACAGTTTAATTGCAATCTGACCTCTGTGACCCTTGAACTTAGACGTATGTAATCCTAAATCTAATCTATGGGGATACTATGTACTATTTTAAAGTTTGAAGTTAATTTCTTTATTAATTCTTCAGATATCATGGTGAGGCCAGTACCTGGAATTTCATAGTTTGACCTCTTTGACCCTTGACCTGACCTACATACTCCAAAATCTAATCAGATCGTTTTTCTATGGTGAATCATACTATCAAGTTTGAAGTTTATGTCTCATTTAGTTCATTGGATCATGATATTGAGGCCAAAACCAGGAATCTCTCATGTTGACCTGTAACTCTTGACCTTTGACCTACATACTCCATAATCTCATCAGATTATCTTCCTATGACGATACATAGTACCTGTAAGTTTAAGGGTCATGTCTCAAAATGTTATTAAGATATTGCAATAACAATCTCAATAATTAAATTTCATAGATTGACCTCTGTAACCCTTGACCTTTGACCTATGTATTCTGAATTTTTATCAGATCATCTTTATAAAGTGATGCTTACTATCAAGTTTCAAGTTCATATCTCAACTGGTTCTCGAGGTACAAAAAGGCTTTGCTTGCATAATTATTTCATCAAAATTTAAGCATTAAAACTTCTCCATTTCAATTAAACCATTTCCTAATAATCTATCTACTGCTATGTAAGGCAAGATTCTGCCATTCTTGAGGTAAAATCACTTTTAATCTGGCCCTAAATCATCATTTCATTCACCTATACATTGATGCAAAGCCACCAGTGTAGCAAGATTTTCACTATGTTTGCTGTTGGGCAAGTCCAAGCTACTTGTTCCCGAGGTGGTGATTTTTCAACTTTTCGACCATTTTTGTATCTAGTGTGTCAGTGAGCTTTTAAAGGTATATGTAATGCATCATATATCACCACAAAGTGTATGAATTAAACTTAATGCATATAAGGTCAAAAAGTCATTTCAAGGTCATATGACGTCACAAGGCTCATTAATATTAATGAAAAATGATAAAATGCATTAAAAATGCTATTTTCAACCAATATTTATAAAGGTTTGTTATAGGAATAGAACCAAAAAGTACATATTTTCTGTTTCAATATCATCTTGGCTTCCTCTGGTGAAAATATCACAAACCTAGCACATAACTTTCCATATTTTTATTCTTAAAGTATTCATGTCTCAGAAGTAGTCTCACAAAAGATACTGAGCTGATGTAAAATAATGCAATTTTATTACTCTCCCTCCCACCTTAATTAATGAAACAAAATAAGTATTTTGTACATTGGTGTGTTGTATTATGTTTATTTTGTTTAATCAGCAGGATTTTTTTACACAATATGTTGCTACGCCTTGGCTACACCAAATGTTTAATGGAAAATATTACATGGAAAAATTGTCCCGTGTGTTACTGTCCCATGTGTTACGTTGGCATATTTTTTAAAGCTTGACCTTGCCAAAAAACTTGAAGTTGTATCGACATTAAAATATGTATTTAGACATTTTATTACATGGTTAAGAGGATGCGACTTTGTAAGTTTTAATCTGCTCTTTAAATTCCTAGTATCATGTGAACAAATTCAAAATTGAAAAACACCATTTTTTTCTGGTCCCATGTGTTACGAACGAATAAATTATCATAAATTAAAAATGAATTGAGTTATTTCAATTATTTTTTATGATTTTGTTGAAGGTTCTTAGTACCTTCAAAAACATACCCAAGGATTGAGATTTCAATTTAAGATTTATCAAAAAAGCCTATTTTTGTCTCTGAATGTCCCGTTTGTTACATTGCAAAATAGCGTGGACTTGCCCTGTTATATAAACTTGCATGCTGCCCTCTTGTGGTAAGAACTTTATACATTTTGGGGGAAGTGAAAGTTATGAACTGACACAGATCTGACCAGAGTTTGGAATCCCCGTCACGTCTTTCGGATAGCTACGTTAAAGATTGGTTGCAGACGTAAATAATCATATCTGATTGATACATGTATGTCAAAACCCAACAGCCCCTTTATACTTTGATGTTGGAACAAACGCATTAAACTCGTTCATAACACCCAAGACGATGAGCAAATATCGCGACATAAATTGAATGTAAGAATGTTATTACTTAAATGATATACTTCAAACTATTAAAAAAAAGGAAAGAAAGAAAAAAAAAAGTAATATAGCGCCAATAATAATTGATTCCTCGAAAGTGGAAAATCAAGAACACGTCGATGTGAAACTTACCAGCGACACAGTTCCAAAATTCTGCTCTGGATGCCAAAACTTTGCGTTCTGCGACTTCGCTGAGAAGAGCGATGCCTTCGATTGCGGCCAGTGCGTCCTGATCTAATCCGTCAACGTTTGAGGTAAACGTCTGTATCGAAGTCAGAACGTTGGTGATCAGTGATTCCCGACTAGTGGTCGGGAACGACGAGCTTGAACTTTCAGTCGTCGCAACATCGTTGCTCTCGGAGACTACAGACGGTGACGTAATGACGGTAGGAGTTGTTGAAACGTCCGTTTTCGTTGGAAGGTGATCGGTCTCGTGGACAGCGTCACATCGCAGCGCTTCTTCTTTTTCCGATTCACTGGAAGTCCGGAGGGCACTATCCTCTTTTTCAGTTAACATGTTATCGTCTTTATTTTCTTCTTCTTTGATTGTCGTTGCATCAGTACTTTTGACGTCATTTTGAATACTTTTGAGCTTGAATTGTTCCGGCGAACTTGCGTCCTCACGTTCTATATTTTCATCAAGGTTCGTTTGAGCGATGGCGGTATCTGAAGATAAAAAATCTACAGGAGATGAAGGAGTCCTTGTAACTTCTGGTGAATCCACTGTCACTACGTCAATATTGGGTTCTATTAATAATTTCTGTTGGTTCATCTCAGTTTGTTGAGTACGCGAGACTTTGGCACTTGGGCTATTAACATCAGAGTCATTTTCTTCCTCCCTCTCGACCTCAACTTTCGCTGTTGGCGCCGGCGGCGTTTCGGCGGGAGACGTTTGCACACTAGTACTTTTCAAGACGCCCTCTTTTTTGTCCTTGTTTGATCTCATGGGCGGGATTTGCGTATGAATCGGGTGCGACCTTTCGGGTAAAAATTCTTTTTTGTCCTTTGTGTCTCGACTTGTTCTTGAACACGGCGGCGTTTGAGGACCGGACATGGAAACGGGCGGTGGGTTCTCATAGAGATAAGGTACCGCTGGAGGGTACATGAACGGAAGGGAAGGGTGCTGGGACGCTGCGACGGGAATGGCTTGTAAAAACGGTGGTTGCGGATGTTGGATGGAATGCTTAATGTCAAGAGGTTCTTGCGATCCCGTCCTACATCTCTCCGACTGCCGACTCTCCGGCCGAAGTTCTCCTTTAACATCACCCGACTCTCTTCGATTCCTGTGGTGCCCCGTGCTCCCGCTCTTCAAAGAATCCGACGACAGTTTCAAACTGCTGGGATCGTTGGTACTCGGAGGCTTCGGCTGTTCCTTTCTACTACGCTCCTGCTGTTCAGCTTGGCGGTACATATGGGCAATGGCTTCGTGTTGTTGCTGAAGTAGAGCATGTACTTCTGCGCTGCCGCCTGCTCCAGGCATATGTTGTAAAAGACTTGGGTGTTGAGAGGGATGGGTGGGACCTGGGATTGGACCGTATGGGAATTGGTTTAACATCAGCTGCTGTAGTTGATGACTGTGTGGCTGTAGGTGAGGAGGAACCAAGTAACGCGGCCATACTGTAGGACAGAAAAAGTGGTACGTCATTAAAGATATACAACTTACGTTACTTACGTTAAAAGTACTTGAACTTTAGCGACAAGACAACTTTGCTTAAATTTTAAAGGTATACTGTATAAATATCGTTTTAAAGCTAACATTTCCCCAAACCGAAAAGTTAAACTTTAAACTTATCAAGAGAGAAACGACGACGTACCAAGGTTTGACAGAGGGCTATCTGGATGTACAGGGTGTGGAGGAACCAACATGAGCTGACCAGTTGTTGGATCCTGCGCCCAATGCATCCCGCCAGGTCCTACGGGAAACGGAGATCCTCGTGGTGACGCTTCCATAGTGCTCGAGTTCATTGGAGATGTTGATGGCATACCGTACGGCCATAGAGGTGAGGGCGTCCCACTGGTATGACTTGGAGGACGGGGTAACCAGTGATGGGGCGTGGCTGGTAGATGTGGGTGGATTGTGGTATCAGGCCTACCGATGGTTCCGCCACCTAGTATATCGTCAAATGGGGATATGAAAACAATTTACCAAAATTGCCTGAAGATCTTCTTTTTTCTTGTGTCGATGTCCTGCATGACTTTATTGAAATCAGGACAATTTAATAATTACAAGAGGAGTACAGCAAACTTCCATTGAGAAAGAAACGATTGCGGGGTTATTACGACCTCTGCACTTTCTCATAAGAATTATTCTCGCAAATATTGCAATAATTCATATAATGAAAAATATTTACAAATATGAAGGAAAGTTCATTGTTATTTGACCTAAGTTTATTTTGATGGACGTAAGTCGATTTTCAATAAACAAAAGTCGTTTTATATTTGACGAAGTTGCTTTTTTGTTTTACGCAAGATGATTTTAAGGATAACATACCTGTAACCACCAGATTGGCGCTGAGATCATGTTGGTACCTTCGATGTGACCCGACATGAAAAGGTACTTCACTGCTCGATCGGGATTCCCTGATCAAAACAAATAAATCATGAACAGTTATTGCAAAAATAAAGATGGTTCGTACGAACAAGAAATCTGAATGTAGGCCTACTTTTTGAGGAACATCTGGAGGAGAGTTTTCGGTAAATTACAACAATTTTCTTGAAAACTCGCAAGCAAAAAAGCGTATCTCGGCATTTCGTGAAAGTACCCTTCGGTATATTGCCGAACTGACATCATCTTGTCTTTGTGATTTTGGATGAAAGTACGTTTAGGTTCCGAATCATCTAATCAAAGACAATAAATACACACCTCGGTGATTGGTCTCTTGTCCTTTGTTCCCGATCGCCGAGTCTACTGTGACCTCCGCTCCCTGTTGCGTCCCGATTCCTACCTAGCCGTTCATCGTCCTCTCGTTTGTCACCCAACGATGATGAAGGCAGGACACGGCTAATATGAGGACTAGAACTGGAACCTGTCGGATAGAAAGTGAGCAATTTAGGTAATGAAAGAAGATGCGTAAGCATCCTCATGAGAACAGAACAAGAAGTCCGACGCCTATCGGTTAATAAAAGTATATTCTCGAGACGTCATGTATACAGTCAGTTGAGAGACAAATAAAATATATTCTTTACAATAAAAATACATTTTTAAAGGATATCTTTACTATAATTTCGTGTTATACCCTGTAATTTGCTCCATGAATTACTTCGAGGAAACGTCATGTACTTACTTCTTGAATTAGATCGAGGCGGATGTCTTGATTGGGATCCTGTGCAATCTCCATCCTGCCTCTGTTGTGCCACAGCAATTCCGATAGGGGGGCACCGACCATCGGAAACTTTAATACCCGGCGTTCCACGCCCTTGAATTCCAGACACTTCACTGCCCGAACACATTGTCTTTTTACTGCCCGAATGTGAATTTGAAATGGACGTTGAATGGCTAGAAGTGATAAAAGGTTGCGAACTCTGCGAAGACACCATCGGGGCTCCTCCTGTGCCCGTCGGCATACGGTGAGCGCTACCCATAAGAGCCGTCCGCAACATGCTTTCATGCCTTGCTAATGCTGCCTCGTGAGCGGCAGAAGATGGGGTGAAGCACTCGCCATGGTATGTGGGAATTGGGAGGGTTGTATCTGTCCTAGATCTATCACCAACCATGGCCATTTCGTAATACAGACTCGGATGCCCAACCCTTCCCGTAACCAGATCCATACTTCGCCGATGGTCTTCCATGGACTTCTCCGACGCGAGTCTATCACTATGCTTTGAATTGTATTCTCGAGGCGAAATTAAACTTGGGTCTGGTCCGGATATACTGCGGACACGACTGCTATGTTTCCCACTGCTATGACTGCTAGTCCTGTCGGTTTTACTTTCATTCCGTGAATCATATTTCAATCCACTAGAGCTGCCACTGATGTGTCTTTTCTTGCCGTGTAATTCTCTCCTCTCGACGTTTTCGTCGTGTTTGGAATGCATATCCTCCTTTGATTCAAAGCCTACGGCAGTTCCTTTCCCACTGTCCGTATAATCACCACATGGCGACTTACTGGATGACTTCTTTTCGTCCAATCGGCTGCTTCCATCGGATTTATCAGCTATTGCCTGCGCTGATGCTTTCGCTAAGAATTGAGCCTTTGGAGATTCCTTCTTTCCGGTGGACGGCGCATCACTGTTCTTAACTTTGCCAGAATGTGAATTCGGAGATTTTCCGTTTGAGCTTACAGGCAGTGACGGCGACGTTTTACACTTTGCATCTTTCCCCGACGAAACTCCCGCCGTTGCGTTCGTCGCCGGGCCTGGGATGAATTCTCCTGGAGCCGGTACGAAAGTGGTGGCATGTACTTTCGTCCCGCTTTTTGGCGCATCTTTGTTCGTTTCTTTATCTAAGCTCAGCTGACATGTGTTTGGCAAATACATTGGCATATATCCCAGGTGAACGGTAGCGTTAGCGCTGGATGATGGCGATATAGTAGGGGTGGTTTGAGAAGGAGAAGCATCACTGGCCGTTGACGGAGTTCCTTGAGGACTGACCTTGTCTGGTGTGCCACCTACGAGAGAAAGAAAACAAGAAAGCAAGATGAAAGAAGTTCTTGTCGAGTTTACTACAAAAACATTTGAAAGTACTTTTTTGAAGGTTAAATAAAAGCATTAATGTAGCATAGCCATCCAAATTTTTACCGACATCAAAAATAATTTTGGATGTAAAAACAGTAGAATTTCACAAGATATGCGACCCGGGGCCATAATTTTGTATGTAAGAACAGCAGAGTTTCATAAAATTAGGAGAAATACGGGAAAATAAAAAAACATTCGACTTAAAAAAGATAGTACGGTAATTAAATCATATTTATTGAATATGCTTATTATTACCAAATTTATTTGGAAGACAAAAACATTATCTTGAGAGGGCGTTTTACATGCGAGTTCACTCTATATAAATTCATGCAAATTTGCAAGTATTGTATAGAAAAGATATCGATCACGTCCGTGACACTGTTATAATAAGAGTTAATTCTGGTTTTGAGCAGATGTACTCGACGCGTCTATTAACATCATTGGGCATAGTTTTTTTTATTGATTTTTGTTAAAAAGCTCGGTGATAATGAATCATTTTCCCCATAAAAGCAATCGCTTATAGACAATGTTACGTGGTTCCATCCGTATTGTTATGAATACAACCTGGAGTGCACAAGGGAGTAATTAAAATCGTAATTGATTCTGGGAAATATGGTTAACCCTACGCATGTCTGTGCCCACTGGCGTAAATCCATTTGCGATTTCTATTCATCAGGGGGGGGGGGATGGCGCTTTGTATTATTATGTAATATTCCCCCCCCCCCCCCTGACGAAAAGCATTCTTTACGGATTTATGCCAGTGTCTGTGCCACAGGTAAGAAGACAAAAAAGAAAAGAACAGAGAAAAATAAAATGAAAAGAGAAACAAGTATTACTCATATGTCGATGTCACGCTTATCCAAAATTAAACGAATGTTACTGTTAAAAGGAAGTCCGCTGAGACCTTCTATAATTACAGACTTAAAACGCCAAACTATGGACAGAATTTACTTAACGACCGATCAGCTCACAATGAGCTATGTATTTATTTGTTTTCTTGTGATTTTTATTTTATTAAAAATTCTTTTTAAGTGTATCAGTAATATATACTTTATGTATATTTGTTTCTAACCTTCAAAGATGAAAAGGAAAAGGTGACCTTTTCTTCTGAACGGAAATCAAGGGCAGAATCCACCCAACGACTGATCTGCTCAAAATAATAATGTTTAAATTCATGTATTTTCGCTGTTTTTTTTGTTGGTTTTTTTCCCCCCCGTAAATTGTGCTTAGCCCCTCATATTTGTTTTACCCTTGAGTTGATCAATCATCGCCCAGTATGTTACTTTCTAATGTTCAATGACAGAAATGGTGAGTTAAGGAGGATAAGTTGGCCCTTCCTCCCTCACGGAAACCAAGGGCAGAATCCTTTTAATGACTGATGAGCTCACAATACACTATGTCACGATGGTTTCTTAATTATTCAAATGTATCAGTCATCACCCACTAGTATGTTACTTTCTAACGTTCAATCATGAAAAGGGTGAATTAAAGAGAATCTTGTCTAGTGGAAAATGCGTACCAAATTATTGTGTTCTTTCAAACTATTTATATGATAGAATATTATAGTAGAAAAGCCCACTTCAAGGATTGCCCTTCAAATGCTCTAACATAGTCATAATATGACCCCCAAAAAACAGTTGAAAAGTTTAGGCCAAATATTTGCGTGTAGTCCCATCTATGCATATTTATGTGCAATGCATATTACTCTCGGCAGAATTGGTTAATTACTTATGTTGATTTTCAAACATCACAGCACACAATTATTCTTACAGGTGAATTATTTTCAACTTTTCCCAATAACTATGAAAAATTTTCTTCCCCAATAGACGAGTTTACTAACATATTCAAATTTTATGCATACTTTTTTATTTTTAACAAAGGTTGTTCTTGACAACCTGAAAGCTAGCCCGGGCTTGCCTGATATAGCAACAACTATTGTATGCAAACTGGATTCCATGTATTGTAGTGCATTCTTTTATTACAGGTTGTTTGAATACGTTGTTATTATATGTCGCCAGGAAAAAGTATGCATACAATTTGAAAATGTTAGTAAACTGGTCTATTCAATCTTATGACCACAACAATAATTTAGCTTTAAAGAAGGGTAAGATTTGACCCCCTTCCCCCCCCCCCCACCCCGTCTTTGAGGAAAGCAAGGACAAAATGCATTCAACGACTGATCAGCTGGCATTGCGCTGTGACACGGATACAAACCGTCACGGAAGCAATTAGGAATTTTAACGCAGAGGAAGGAAGAAGGTAAACCTTGGATGTACGGATAATATTACAATATCCCTTCATATCAACAACGCAATATGGTTATAAATTGATGAGATATTAGTCATTGCGTTAATTACTATATACATGCAAGGATTTATTTGCCGCCTCAGATTATTATTATTATTATTATTATTATTTTTTTTTTTATTTATTTTTTTTTCTAGGGGGGGGGGGTTTCTCCTCTTTTTCTTCTTTTTTCCTTCTAATTATCTTTGTTTTCTGTTTTTTGAGAATCATGAACATATATGTACATTAAACTTTGATGTTCATGTTATATGGGATAGTATGAACCTTGATCGCTACGGGCACTCCGGTGGTCTAGCGGTTATGACGGTGGTCATAACCACAGGTCGTGGGTTCAAATCCCGCCCGGGCAGCCTATGATTTTTTTTCATAGCTGTCTGGTTCAAATATTTATCACACAGCAGTTGCGTGTGTTTCTACCAATTTACATGGTTTCTACCGTTGGAGACAAATGAATAAAATTGTCTATATGTACATTGACGACATTATAAGAAATTTTGCCGTCTATGCTACATTTTTGGTTTTCCAATTCTAAATTTGCCTTACGCCCCCCCCCCATTCCTTAATCCTGTATCTGCAACAATTTTGCCTTCATTTCATAAACAAATGTATGTTCAATTATAAAATTCATGAATTAATTGAAAGTTATTTCGAAATTGTCGTCTTGTGACAAATAGCGGAATCATGTTATCAAAATATCAACCCGAAAAGGAGGCGAGAACGTGATCAGAGTGGGGATTACGTCATTATGCAATATCTAAAATTAAGTTAGATAAAGGAACCACACAATTGAATAAAACGTCCTCCTTTTTAACGGAAATCAATACAAAAGGACTGAGCCATTACGAATGATTCGAAATATAATTACTTTTGGACCACTTAGCATGATATCCGTTATGGATTGCATTCACTAAAAAGGAAGAATTACAGAAAAGTGTTTTAAGATCTAAAAAGTTTTCCTTCGCACGCAAAGTATAATTTTTGATTTCCATGTTTGTGTTACGGCTATCAAATGTTCTTGGCATTTTCTTTCTAATGTGGTTCCATGTTATCTCGGCATTTTAGCCGACCTATAGTTAGGTATTGATGCTCTTCTCCCCATCCCCGCCTTTCTCTCTCTCTTTTCCCCGGCATGGTCATTCGAAAAATTATCTGCTAAAAATAGTGTTAAAATTTCGATTCATTACATCAAAAAGCACTATCGTAGCACCCGAACCCAACAACAATCCTCTGTATATACTCTCACCCTGCTTTTCCCCTTTCTTATCTTGAATAATCCAAACGTAAACATTTCATCTACATCTTTTCCTTCGTATTTGTTGTTAATAATTTTTTTTTTTTTTTTTTTTTTGGTTCGCCTTTTTTGGATTAGAAGATCCAAAGTAACTTTGCGGTTAATAAGGAAAGTAGAACACAAGCATTATTTATATCAAGGAGCTTCAAAGCTCCTTGTTTATATAGAGAGATACTAGGAAAGAGAAAAGAAGACAGAGTAAAATACGAAAGGAGAGAGAGTGAGTAAGAAAGAGAGACGGAGATCTAGTGCATAAATGAAAACCTAATACCGCCCTCAGGTGTTATTTCAGAGCAAAGAGTTTGGAGAAATTTGCATCAAATTTGGGAGACGTGTTTCGCGGGGGACTCCAGATGGCGTATAATGACCAAGAAAAAAAAATCGACGTGAAATAGGAAACACCCGTATCCTGGAGACACAGGCAGCGGCGGCTAGCGGCCTGATGATTGTCAGCTGCCCGCACGGAGCCACCGAATCTTTACACAGGGTTTCATCTACAGAGTTTCTACACTGAAATCACATGGGATTCAACTCGTATTTTTAAAGGGTCAGTAGCTGCAGTTTCTGTTTTCATATCTCCACCACCGTCATCTATACTTTCGATTTAAAAAAAAAAAATGTCTTCGCTTACATTATTTGGTTGACGGTGAATCTTCCCTTTCACATTGTAAAACATTTTGTCTAGTAATCTAATGTAATCAAATTCAGCCATTAATAAGCATGTTTGCCTGTAGGCTGACAGTATTCATGTATGTACAAATTCGTGTAAATAATGATACGTCATATCCCGATATGAACTTACTATGCACAACACTACTTCTGACATGACTAAATCTCTTCCAAATTGCAAGGTTTTAAAGAAAACTTAGCAACCAACATATTTCCTTTGGCTTTTGCACTGCGCACGTTTGATAGTAATCATCGAAACAAAATAAATGAACAAAGAGAATTCTCTATTCACTTTTTACAGCATTATCTAAAAGATCAAAAGTGAGTAAGAAAAGAACGCAAAGCATTGGGAAATTCTGTTGCTAAAGACCATTATACAATTCTCACAAAGATTTGCGTTTGAAAGAGATGACAAGATAAAATCATATTCGTCAATAGCAACGAATCACCAACGTGGAACAGAATTGTAATATCCATTAATACAATATTATTGCAATTCGAAAGAGATGAACATGACTGATTTCTTCCTTTATTCTCTATATGTGTTCAATTCTTGTTTACCTCCCTAATTCCTTTCGTCATAAAGAACCCATAATCCCGACAACAGAATGTGCCAATGAGGGGGAGAAAATAAAAGAAATCATATATAATCATGCTGAAGAGCTATACATATAGAAGTTACGTGTAGAAGGACTTTACCTCAATACATCTTGCCGACCTTTTGGTTCTCCGGACAGTGGATGATACTACCCGACTGGCATATATTATACATCATTTATTTTTTATTTTTTATTATCATATCAATCAAAATCGTGAGCCGACATATTTTGCTCCTGCTACAATAATTATTGCTCTAAGCTTAATTTCGTCGAAGATGTGGGGTTAGGATGTCGACAGGGTCTTATATTAGGTTTGGGGTTAGTTATAGAGTTTAATCCAGGGTTGAAGTTCGTCACTGCACCCGTTTTCATTTCCAATGGACTAGTATAATTTATATTAAAGCGGGAATATAATTTTTTTATTTTTTATTTTTTTATTTATTTATATATATATATATATATTTTTTTTTTTTTTTTTTTTT